>BQKN01065474.1:629755-649320 GCA_022839385.1 Asparagus kiusianus
CGAGTATAAACTGCTTCTTAGCACTCCGAAAAGTATAAGAGTATAAACTGCTTCTTGACACTCTAAAAAGTATAATAGTATAAACTGCTTCATGACACTCCGAAAAGTATAAGAGTATAAACTGCTTCTTGACACTCCGACAAGTATAAGAGTATAAACTGCTTCTTGATCCTCCGACCGGTATAAGAGGTTAAACTGCTCCCTGATACTCCAATAGGTATATGAGTCTAAACTATTTCCTACCGTTGATGGGAAATTCCTGGAGAATTTTATACGTAATATTCTTAAGGATAACCCGATCATACAACCAAATGCAATGATAAACCCAGTTTCGCGAAGGAGCTGGGGGTGGATGATTCATGTAACGGGAAGTTCACGGAAGAATGTTAAATGCAATATTCTTAGGGATAACCCGATCATTATGAATGAAGTGATAAACACTAAACTCCTATTATGATTTTCGAACACTCTTTTGCTGAGATGAGATTCGATCACTTCATTGGATCAATTTTCCCTCACAAAACTCTCATTGGTGTTTGACGACTCATAGTCTCCCATCACAGAATCCCCCACCGATCAGACTAATTGACGGTGGGACCACCAAAATTCTTTCCTGTTTAATCCATTCAAACTTCTGCTATGTTCGTGCACTCCACACTTTCATGGTTAGAGTCCGGATATAATGCTTAGAAGTTTGATCTATCAATCCTTGACGAATTGTCAAACCCCTTCGTGTTAAGTCCTTATCATTTAACACCAGGAACCCCCTTTGAGTGATTTGTACGAGTCAACACTCCTATAGTAATTTGTACTCTCACTCTCACTTTTTACCTGGTCAAACCTTCTTATAGTTAGGGCCACAACCAAAGTCCCCTCTCGATTCCTTCCATGAACGAGAGGTCCACTTTCAAGTCTAGTGATCAAACCTTCCTATAGTTAGGGTCACCTCAAACTCCCGCTTGGTCAAACCTTCCTACAGTTAGGGCCAAAACCACAATTCACTCTCGATAAACGAGAAATTCACCTTTAATTCGGTAATCAAACCTTTCGACAGTTAGGATTATCCGAATCTGTCCGATTCTCGGAGTGGAGATCCTACTTCTAGTATCACCTTTCTCGATTCTGGGGGTGGAGATCCCACCCCGGGTTTCCTTTGCATCTGAAGATAGAGTATAAAATTCTTCCTCTTCAACTTTGGGAAATAGAATATAAAATTCTTCCTTTCCCACACCAACATTTTCCAAGAATTTATCAATCTAGGATTCATCCTAGGAAGTTTATCCCGAATCCTAAGCAGGGATAAGTCTGCGCCTAACACGCGCTGCCGGTTTAGTCTTTCTCCGTAAAAAAGACACCAGAGTTTGATTCTGGGGTATCCTATCCTGAAACCTAAGCAGGGATAAGTCTGCACCTAACCCGTGCTGCCGGTTAGTTCTTAACCGTTAAAAAGAACACCCGCCCACATATTCAACATTGTGGCAGGTTGTTATTAATAACACCAAAATCCATGGCTTACACGCATGGAGAATTTCATCCTGAATCCTAAGAAAGGATATGCCGACGCCTAACACGCGTCGCTGGTTTAGTCTTTTACTGGCCAAAAAGATACCAGAACCTGATTCTAGAGACCTTTATCCCGAAGCCTAAGTAGAGATAAGTCAGTGTCTAATACACGTTGCCGGGTAGCCTATTCCCGTAACAATGGCGAAGTCTACGTATTCAAAGTCGTAGTAGCAAGTCTAAGGGAGTTCATTCCGTTAGCACAACGTCACATGCGGAATAGATTTAGACAATCTGCATGCTAGCCCGACTCAAACGGTAGTCGGTAAAGGCTAATCAGATCCGTTGAAGGCTGGGGGTTAGCCAAAAATCCTAAAGTCAACGCCTAACACGCGTTGCCGGGTAGCCTATTCCCGCAACAAATGGTAAAGCCTATGTATTCGACATCATAGCACAAAGTCTCAGAGAATTCACTCTCTTAGCACAACGTTACATGCGGAACGAATTTAGACAATCCGCATGCTAGCCCGGCTCAAACGGTAGTCGGTAAAGGCTTATCAAACCCGTTGATGGCCGAGAATTTGCCAAAAATTATATAAATGCGAGTCATTGATGCATCAACTTTATGAGTTGGTCTCGTGACTTGGGCATCCAACAACTTCGGGATAAGATCCATATATGCAGACGAAACAACTGTAATAGTTGGTCCTGCAGCCCCAAATTTGAGACCGCCATGCTCCAATTCCTTAAGAGCTTAAACTGTGTAGACTCCAGCAGGCGTACGAGTATAAACTGTGTCAAACGCCGGACAACGCATCACAATGAAGCTCAAACGCCGGACAACGTGTTGCAAATGAAGACTCAATGCCAATACTCGATGGTCGGTTCTATGTTGAAACAACAAAAACGAGCTAAACATCAGAAAATCAGGAATTGACTTCAAGTTCAAAATTCCGACAACAGTCAGACAATAAATGCAGCACCGAAATCCTTGCAGACATTCGACAAAGCACCGAATAGCCTGGAGGATTGAAAGAACCAAGAACAGAAGCCATTCCAAGGTCCCGTTACACCGATTGAAGGTTGGGACAATAATATCCAAAGTATTCCAGACTCTTCCATAAAATAACGAGGCTGAAATACTTTGGAGGGGGTATCTGTAGGCGTATAAAACTGCCTAAGGATCTCTTAACATAGCTCGGCACGGTGATTCGACAAACTAACGGACCATCGGGCGATATATCCAAACATGTTCGTTAGACCACACCACCGAAGCCAAGTGAGACGCGACAAAGCGGATTAACGAGGCGACGAGGTTAACGAATCGCACGCAAACAACGAAATACATCCAATCGCGTGCCCAATCAAGCTAACGGGTCGATCAATCAATGAGTCATCCAACCGTAGAGTCCACTACATCAAACAAGATCGGGAGCGGACTCAAACGAATCAAGATCAAATCAAGATCGGATCCGGACTCAAACACCGAAGCGGATTTACTGCCAAATCAGGATCCGATCTGCCAAATCAGAGTCCAGATCAACAATGAAGTTCGGATAAACCGCGAAACCGAAAAACGGGCGAAGAAGCAAACACCTGGAGGGCTCGGCCAAAACCGAGCCACTCCTAGGTGGCTCACCGAGCCACCTCTTGGTGGCTAGCCGAGCCACCTAGGTGGCTAGCCGAGCCACCTAGGTGGCTAGGTGGCTCACCGAGCCACCTCTTGGTAGCTCGGTGGCTAGACGAGCCACCTCTTGGTGGCTCGGCCGAGCCTAGATCTGAGTCCAGATCTGGTTTTAGGTGCCTATAAATAGACTTGAGGGCTCATTGTTTAAAAGGTTGGATTTTTGTTGAACTTTTGAGGTGAAAACTCTGCTGGATTGAGAGCTAAACTTCGAAGTTTTGGAACTTTGAAGACTCGGACTTTTCAGATCTGGTTCTTGGCGATCATCCACGCCAAATAAGGCAGGAGTTCGAGAGAGATCAGATCTAAGATCTACACGGCCATCCTCCGGATCAAAACTTGGTTTTTGATCCCGAGAAGAGTATCGATTTCGCTTGGTCGATTTCGATTACTTAGGGATATTATTTCCTTGGTGAAATAATCCCCTCGGCTGTTATTTCCTTCGTGAAATAAAACCTGTCATACCATGTAGATCCGACCGGATCAAGATCGCGCGGTGGTCCACGGATTAACCCCGGCGCAGGCAAAGAACCCACACAAGCAAGAGACCGCAAAATAAGATCTTGCGATTTGTTCCAAAAAAAGGGAAAGTTGTAATCTTTTAAGATTTTTTTTTTGATTTTGTTGTAACCGGATCTTATAAAAAGACCAGATCTTTTGTAACCGGTAAACTGTTGCTCAAGAAAACAATGATTTCAATGAAAGCAATTTTTCCTGCGAACAACGGCGATATTTCAGAAGGCTAGATAGGATAGCACAAAATCTGGATAGCAGAGTGATAAGGGCAAGGGTAAGAGACATTTCTTCGGATCTGGAGGGCCACTTCAGGATCAAAGGGGACCACTTCAGGATCAGAGGGCGCAGCAGAAGCACAGATTTTAGAGGACGTGTCAGAAGTTTGGATTCGCCAGATATGCTTTGATATCCTCGAATGCCTTTTGACAAGCGTCATCCCAAATGAAGGATACACCATTCTTGGTGAGTTTGGAAAATGGTTGGCATTTCCCAGATAGACTCGAGATGAAACGACGAATATAAGCTAGTCGCCCTTGTAATCCTCTGAGTTCTTTAAGGTTTCTCAGGGGTTACAATTCGTCTATTGCTTTCACTTTGTCGGGGTAAATACAGATAACCTTCGTGGTGACGACAAATCCCAGAATACCACTGGACATTCTGAGGAAAGACTTAGTGGGGTTCATCTTTAACTGGTGAGTCCGCATGAGATCGAACATCGTCCTCAAATCCCTGATATGGTCGTCTTTATTACGACTTTTCACGACTAGGTCGTCGACATAGCATTCGACGGTTTTTCCGGGGGTGTTCCTGGAAAATCTTTGACATTGCTCGTTGATAGGTTGCACCTGTGGTTTTTAATATGAAAGGCATAACCGTATACCAGAAGACACCGACAGGAGTTCTGAATGCGGTGTGTTTTTCATCATCCGGGTACATCTTGATTTCATTGTAACCCAAAAATCCATCCATAAAGGACATTCTCTCAAATCCACACGTGTTATCAATAATAGCATCCGTGATTGGAAGAGGAAAATCGTCCTTTGGGCAAGCGGTGTTCAAGTCTCTGAAGTCGATACAGATCCTGATTTTTCCATTCTTTTAAAGGACTGTTACGATATTTGCCAGCCAATCAGGATGTTGCTCTTCTCTGATAAAAACAGAGTTAATCAATTTCTTGACTTTTGCCTCAATTGCCTCTATAATCTGCGGATGAAACCGTCTCTGCATCTATTTGACAGGTTTGCCATCCGATTTGATTTTAAGGCGGTGCATCGCTACGTTTGGATCAAGTCCTGGCATATCCTTGTAATTCCAAGTGAAGACATCGATGTACTCCCTAATGAGGGCGATCAATTCTTCCTTCTCATCTTGTGGAAGACTATCACTAACGAATATGGGTTTCAGATTCTCTTCGTTTCCCATATTTACCTGGACTACTTTGTCTTCGGTGGGTGGTTCCCTTTGCTCGAAACGATCCCCATACTGAATATTCAAGTGATGAATCCACGGGTCTTCCCAAGTCGGCAATTGATCGTCTTCCTCTATCGTGGTAGAATCGACTGTGGCCATATTTGACATCAAGCTTTTGAATATTTCCCTAATACTAACATCGGAATCCCAATTGGAAGAATCGAATGAGTATCCGTCCTTGTTTGCTAATTGATCGAAGACTTGTCCGCTATTTTCTTCATCAGATGAAGAGGCATAGCCCAGGCCCCTTTTATAGCCATAATAATTATCGGGTTTTCCTTTCAGTACATAAGCCGGACGAGGTGGAACTCGTGGGCCTCGACCAAAACAGAGACCTTCTTCAAGTGCGAAATTATATCCTCATTTCTTCATTAAATCATGCGATTGTTGACTATACTTGGAGAGATGAGGTCCGGGTTTCTCTTCGTCATTATTTTCTTTTAAAATCGGATTTGACGATGGGAACGTCTTCCCTTTGTCGAAAACTAACTCCTTTCCACCCCCTGCCTTGACAGGAATGACGAGGGTTGTTCCAAATAAGCCTTGGACATGCTTCTATGTTAAGCAGGACGACCGAAGCGGCATGTGTATGTCAGGGTTCTCATATAACCCCTGCATGACATCATCCAGACACAGAATACTCTAAATTATCGTTTATTACTTCTTTGGCAAGTTGCCAATTACAACTACCGTCTGACGATTCACCGTCGTCAAGACTTATTACAAAGGGTACAATGTCATTTAGTACAAAACCACCATTGTAATCAAACCTAGCTTCGATATCGGCTTCCTCTCCCCTATTCGTGTTTAGGGCCGATGATTCAGTGTCGGATTCAGCACCATAAAGAAGGGAGTCAGTAAAGTAATTTTGTAACACTCTTAAACGGTTGCTTATCCGTGACCACCGTCTTAATCTCATTACTAGCATCAACATATGTTAGACACTGATGGAGAGTGGAGGGGACTATAAGATTACCATGGATCCAGGGTCGACCCAATAGTAAGTTATAGGAGGTTTCCGCATCGATCACGTAGCACATGACTTCAGACTTTAAATCCCCAAGTTGGCATTTTATCCATATTTTTCCCAATAGTCTAGACCCATTGATATTGAATCCGTAGATTACGGTGCCTATCAAGGATAATCTGCTTGCAGGGATCCTAAGATTATACTTCAGTCGAATCGGCATGATGCTAACAACAGAACCCGAATCAACTTGGATCCGGTTGACGACGCTGGAGACTATATATCCGGTGAAGTATAAAGGCCTATCATGCTTTGAGTTTCTATCTTGCATATCATCTTTTGTGAACGTTATGCAAAGAAATTGCTTGGCCGTCAGATCACAACATTGAATTGGGGGTTCCGTATCTTTAGGAGCTTGTTTGATGTGAGTGAGGAATACGTCGACATCGGCCAGGGCTTCTTGCAAGGCTTCCCTCGTGTCTTTAGAGAGACGCAACAATTCATATAGGGTTATTATTGCTGGGATGTTGGCTAGCTAAGTCATAACGTCAAAGCGGTATGGTGTGCTTGAACTCCTCGGTTTATCTTTCCCAATCGGATGATTAAATCGAGACTGCTTCGGGTTCTGAGCCTCCTGGTGTTGGGGTTCTTTCCCTTTCTGCTTATTAGCTGGTTGTTGCTGGGATTTCCCTGTAGGTGCAGGGGGAGTTGTAGCCATCCCTAGCTCAGCCAATGTTTTAGCATTTGGGTCAAAGGCTTCACGATACTTGTAGTGATATTCGTTCCCACTCCTAGTAGTGAAAACTTATTGTTCATCCTCAGAAAGTGATAAAGTAGGAATACCTTCATCATCTTTTTTAGGAATTGCCGTAGTGGGACAGTAGGATTTGCCTTTGTTTTTGGACTTCTTCTTAGATGAGGAACCTGCCCATTGTTCATCATTGAGCAAATCTGGATGGACCCAGAGAATTTCACCATTAGAAGTCGTGTGCTGCACAAGTCCCTTCTGGCACTGTCCGTAAGGATCATCGTTAATAGTTTTCAACTTTACTTTTGGCACAGGCTCTGGTTAGAACCATGATATAGGGACTGAGCCAAAGCTGATAGAAACTGCATTTGCGCCCACTTTCTTTTCCTTGGGCTACTTTGGAGTGATAATACCCACATTGATTAGGGCTTGAATTTTATCTTTGAGAGTGTAGCACGTCTTTGTGCGATGGTGGACTGTTCTGTGGAACGCACAGTATCACGAGTCCGTAGTCTTGTTAGCTCCCTCATGAACAGTGATTGGGGTAGCTTAATTTTATCGTTCTCCAACAAGTATTTGAAGATACTAGGAACCTAATCTTCCTTGAAAGAATATTTTTTTGGGAACTTTGGCTCAGTAGTCTTCTGTTGCCTTGGAGGCCTTGTTGCCATTGAGGTGTTTGCTGCTTTGGCGTTTGTTGTTGCG
This sequence comes from Asparagus kiusianus, assembly GCA_022839385.1. Lineage (NCBI taxonomy): Eukaryota > Viridiplantae > Streptophyta > Magnoliopsida > Asparagales > Asparagaceae > Asparagus > Asparagus kiusianus. Next base: position 637,346 of record BQKN01065474.1, read on the forward strand.
GCTGCTGTTGGGGTTGCAATTGGAATGTCTGATTCGCATCCACTGTATTTGACTGTGCCTTACCTTTACCACGAGGGGTGAAGTTCTGTTTAGGGGCATTATTGGTCGGTTGACCCCTTTCAGCTTTCTTTCTCTTGAGGAAGCGTTCAGCTTGCTCCCCTCGCACCTTCTACTCTTTCCACATTTTGGATGGTGTCATGCCTATAACTTCTAACACGTCCAAGGAAAGGTTGTTGTGGCACGTTTGGAGAATAAATTCTTTCGTGACCGGATCTTGACAGTTCATCGCCTTATTCCGGAAACGCTTAACAAAGTTCTCAACTACTTCTCCGTCTTTCTGCTTCTCATCAAAGAGTGTTCCAATCGACACTTCAGTGTAATCATCGAAGAAGTTGGTGAGAAACATAGTCTCCATATCATCCCAGCTATTGATACTTCCTGGCTTGAGACGACGGTACCAATCAAAGGCAGTTGCGCGAAGAGTTCACACAAATTATCGTACCATCAGAGGTTCATTGCCTAAAATGACCCTTAGGTGAGACTTGAAGTAAATCGAATGGCGTGAAGTTAATCAGGTTGAACTTTGCCGGGTACGGAATTGATTCCCACTCCCTCGGATAAGGACGCGGAATACCGGTCTTCTTTACCTCTTGAGCAGACATTAAAGCATTGATCTTGCTTTCGAGGTCTTTCATCTTGAGTCCTTCACTCGTATCTTTCTTTGAGTGATCTTGGGGGGAAATGACATAGTCCTCTTTCACATTGTTATTACCCGAGGGACCACCCCCAGCATTGTTGTCAACAAGAGGGGTATCGATGTTGATATTCTCGTCTACTTCTCGATCACAATCAACTTGGTTAGGATTATTGCGATGGCTGGACTCTCCCTGTTGATTTGTTAATGCCACAATTTGTTGGCAGTGCATATCTCTCGTCTTCTGCATAGCCATCTCTATTTCAAATTTGAAGTTCTCTTTTTGTTTGGCTAGAGCGTCCTCGAGAATTTTAGTCATTTGTTCTGTGCTGATCATAAATGACTCATAGGATTATCTCGTGCTAGATGTCGTATTATCGGAAGCCAACACAGAGAAAACATCTGATGTTTCGTCATCTGAGGACTGTGACCTCCTGGGTCTAGGTCTGACAGTTCCAGACCGTAGCCAAGTCATGCGCTAAGATACTTCTGCAAAAGGTTTAGGGCTGAAGCGTCGTAATGACTTGCCTTTGTCAACCATGTTGATAGTTACTCGAGGGAGCTCGTCACCTAGGCCGGTTGGCCTTCTTTTGCGGAAACGCCTCTTTTTTGGTTCAGACGTTCCAGTAGAGATTCGTTCAAATACAGAGACTCTCTGCAGAGCAAACTCGTGGCAGCTGCATTCTGACAACACTGCTTTGATGATTTTCACACACGGACAGTAAGAATCGGTTTTTCGAGAAGAATCGTTGAAAGTTATAATGACCAAAGTAAGACAATGTCTTCCTAATGCCAGGAACGTCTTTACACTTCCAAGAGCACTTTTCCAGGCATTGGACGAACGGGATGAACCCTTCCTCCTGGAGAGCTGCTGGGGCGCTCATCAAACACTCGTAGTGGTATACGAACCATGTCATCAAGTAAGTGTACGGCAGCCCCACTCTCGGATTGGGAGTCCTAGCGACTTCACCTTCCCCCTTGTCAGCATATGACACATGACAAAATTGGTTCGTCAATGTGCGGAGCCCTCTTTGGATGCAGGCCACCGTCACCGACACCAATGCATATGGCCTCCCATAGGCCAAGCATACCGCAGGATAAACCACCTCCACTGGGAGCGCCTCGAAAGAGTGAGTGGGAACCACACACATCTTCAACCACAACATGAGGTATCCTGTGAGCAGAGCCTTTGCGGATATGGGAGACTTAGCCTAGTGATTGAATGATTGGAAGGTCGTCCCAAATGGGAACCCACCCTCATCATGCTCGAGAGTCTCGGCGGCTTCCCCTTCAGCCATCCGTCTCTCCACTTCGGCCTGGCCACACTCGCCCAGCGGCAGACTAATCCCTGGGGCCCTCTTCTTCTTGCCCTTATGGTCCACTGTTCCTAGGGTATTGAGACATATGTGGTAATGGCCGAGCAACTCCCATAAGGTCTCTACCATTGGAGGGAACCAACCCAAAAGGTAGTTAATCTTGTCTTGACCTGGTACGTACTCCTCGTAGGGGAAGCTTCCCAAAGGTAGACCCGACACATCATACATCTCGTGAAGAGTTATGCCAAGCTCACCGTTGGGAGTAAAGAACGTACCTCTATCCGGATAATAAAGTTCTAGGATACTATGGAACTGAGGAGCATTGATCTTCAGACCATGTTGAGTGGCCAGGATAGCCACGTAGAGCTTAGAACCTGCAAGTTCAGAGTTCTCAGCCAAGATGTACTCGGTGATCTTAGACCACCAAGTGCTGTTACCAGGCGCAGAATGAATCCACCCCGGGGCCCTGAAGTCCTTCGGATAAAATTGCACCCCGGCCCGGAAGAAACAATGACGGAAGGTCTCCGCCACCGCAGTCATTTCCCCTATGGGCGATTCATTGTGTAGTAAATCGGGACGCAGAGCGATCACACGCTTACAAGAACTATCGACCCATACCCAACTGTCGAGCCCGTGAAGACCCCACAAGTCACCTCGTCTTGAGTAGGGGTAAAATCCCAGTCCATCATTCTCGGAACTGCAAGCACCCGTAACTCGACAATTGAGAACCCTCTCGGCATACTGGGAAGATAGTAGTGGACTCCATCCACGACATGAAGCCATCTACTCTCCCCGACCAGTTGAACCGAAAGGTCAGTCACAGCATCACCGAACATGAACTAGGGTTTTCTCAGCTCCGTCCTAGCTACGTTTGTCAGTGCTGCATCGGTTTGTCAGTTTCTCAGCTCCGTCCTAGCTCCGTCCTAGCTATGTTAGTCACTCTCTTGACAAATTTATCCGGCTTGTCGGTAGCAAACACGGGCACCGGATCAAGAAGAGAAAATCGTGGAGGTACCATATAGCCCGTGCCACCGACAAGACCAATGGCAACACCCTTCGGAAGGGCCTCATCAGAAAACGTTACTGTAAGACAAAGCCAAAGAATTAGAACTGAATCCACATTTGGAGTCAGAGAGCTTCTAAGTCCGCCAAACAAGAGAGTCTCAATAAACGAACCACGCCTGAGGAAACTAAGTCCGCCTGGCAAGTACCGAGTTCATCGGACAAAAGGCAGATCCGCTTAACGAAAGCTCAATTCACCCGACAAGGGACGAATTCGCCTGTAAAGGCTGAATCCGCATAAAGATAATTGAGTCTGCCTGATAAAGGACAAAATTGTCTAGCAAGAACTGGATTCGCCTAACAAAGGCCGAATCCCCCTGAAAAGGGGGGAAATCCACCTAAATCAGGAAGATTTCCAAAAATAGTAAAATCCACAGAAGAAGACGAGAAAACAGTACTCGTCTTCTCGATTCAACATCATTCGCCGACACAAGGTCGTTAGACTTACCCAAATACGTTCTAGGAACGCTAGTAATCGTACCAGCGGCGACGCCGCTAGAAGGATCGCCTGGGCCCTTTCTCTTCAAAGCGCATATCTTAGCCTTCGGTGCCATATCAGAAAGTCAAGGAGGAAACCTAAACTTTTCTCTTTGAAAGGTTTGGGCAGGCAAAAATTCCTGAGCATAGTAGTCTACAAAGGAAGGAGACGAAGCCTATTTAAAGACGAGACGCTTACGGTTGAGATACGCGGCCATGATCGAAATCGACGGTCCGGATCGCTCTCAGGAGTTCGATTTTTGGCGGTTACTGAGAAACCGTTGAAACAAGGAATGGGTCGGGCGAGTCGAACTCGAAGCCCGAACCAAGAGAAGATTCACGACTGAATCCAACTGTCGGAGTCAAAACTACGGCCACGATTCGGCATCGAGTGAGGTGCACGGAAGTGACGTCGCCTTGACGAATCGCATTTAATGCGACCTGACAAGCCCATGCGGCCTTAGCTAGAGGGCACAAAGCTCCGCCTACAAAGCACGAGGCTCGCCCTTCGCAAGTTCGAACCTCACCTGCTGGAACGAATTCCGCCTGTAAACACGTAGCTCGTCCCACCACCTAAAATTTCGCCCGTGAGAACGAAACTCGTCTGCGAACGACAAAGTCATTTTTCCTGTGAGGATGAATCTCACCTAAGATGCTCTAATCGCCTGTTTGATCTAGTCCGCCTGTAAGTGCGAATCTCGCGTGTAATTCTCTGCTCGCCCGATTGTTCAAACTCATCTGAAGTGTCGAGCTTTTGAATCGCCTGAATGTGACTAACTCACCCGCATGGTCCAACCTACCAGGCGATACAACCTACCGATACTTCCTTCGGGCACACCCGTAGGTAACAATCATTTTAGGTTAAGTCGTTACGTTCAAACAACACGACCCGGCTGGACCATGACCTGACGGCTGAAATTAACTCATACCCATGCCTCAGACGGCTAAGGTTAGAAGAGAAATCTTAGCATTGAGCTTAAGATAAACCTCTTGACAACTCATCATACTGAGGAAATAGTATGGCTAGCCTGATTCAAATGGTAATTGGTAAAGGCAAGTCAAACCCGTTGATAGCTGGGTGTTTGCTAAAAATCCTAAGAGAAACCAAACAAAGAGAGCATATGTGCATGACATAAAAATAGCCAAAAGCATAATAATTCATTCAGCTAATATGAAAGGTAATCAAAGTCGTGATAAGTTGTTTAAACAAGAGGGCGACAAATCCTTCAAACAGAATTATAACAAAACAACACAAAAAAAACACGTAGAGATCCTAAGAACTAATCCCCCGTTAGTCCTAGTGTATCTCAGTCAGAGAGGCAAGTTCAGCTTTGATCTTGGCTACCTTCTCCGCCCGATCCTCTCGAACCCAATCTTCCGCCTCCTTCCAGATCTTGGCCTCACGAGCAGCAGCAGCAGTGAAGCTCTCTTGACGGAGCACCCGAACAGTCTGCATCTCCCTTTCGACAGCATCATGAACGTCCGTGCTCTTGAGCTGTAAGTCCCTCTGAGTCGCTTCTTCCTCCATCAGCTGAGCCTTCATTCGGACGATGGTGGAAGTTGAGGCATTGATTTTTGCCTCTAGTAGACGTTGCCGGTGAAGCAAATGCGAGACGAGGCCCCCTTGAACCGACAGGTCCTTCTCTCGGATCTCCCGCTCATGCGCCCCTCTGGCACGGGCCTGAGCCATGAACTGCTCCATGTCCGGCTCTGGGTCGGCACGCGACAGAGTCTCCAGGCGTGTCAGGAACAGCTCAAAATGAAGAAGCTTGACCGAACGATGCGAAGCCTCATTAGCTTCACCCAAACGCCTAAGATCAGCTATGCAGTTCATGAGAAAGGGTCTGAAGTCAGCATAGCTCCCCCAGCCAAGGCTAACGATGGAGACCGCTTCCTTCATGGCGTTCTCCAGTTGCCCGATAAGGCCGTGTACAGATATGGGACTCGGAGTGACAGACTCCTGACTGACGGGGACCATGGCAATGGGCTGGATCAAGGGGATCGGCCCTTCTTCATCAAGAGAAGGATGAAAGGACTACGAGGCAGAAATAGGGGTGTGTTCCTCCTTCTCGTCGTCCGAGAGGATAATGGGTTCAGGTCGTATAGCCTCCCTCTTCACCTTCAAAGCACGTGTTCTCACTCCCGAAACCATTTCGAATTTGGGAAGCCTGAGTTCTCTCTAAGAGGGTTTTATCAAGAGAACTTACGAGTGTAGCGATTCTCCTACAAAAGAAATGAACCAACACTATATACGTGAGATCTCATCCGTCAAGATTCGCTAACCACGCGAAGCAAGCGGCTTCGATTCAGCGATCCCAATCGAGCTAGCACGAAAAAAGCTAGGCGTTTGGGATTCCACATAAGAGGGTTAGGATCGGACGAGTCACACACGATCTCTTGTCAGATCAGCGGTTGAGATCAAAAGCATCGTCGGATCCGCATCTTGAGATGAACGCGCGAAGACGAGGCATCATCTTAATTGATAAGAACGAGAATTTCCCCACGGACACGCGGCTCGTCCTCATGAGCCCGAACCTCGCTTATGCACATTCGCAAAACTCGAGGTTCACCCAAAAGTCTCGACCAATCCGAGGGAGTCAAATTCACCCTAGCTCATCAGGAACCTCTTTATTCAAAGTATTCTTGACCACACACAAGTTGGTTTTGGTCTAAAAACTTTGAAGGGGGTATTGTAGAGGGTAAAATTCACCTTAACCACCAGAGAGACTGAATCCCGCCTGCATGTCAGGCTCGCCTGCATTAGTCAAATTTACTCACGTATTGAGTTTTCCATCACAAAAGGAGATCAGAACTTCGCCTGCATGCCTGTAGAGTCAGGAGCTGAATTCACCCACGCGCTCGAGCGACAAGCCAGGCGACCAACAAACTCACCAAACTCGGCAGAACACCTGGCGGTCACAATACTACGTATAGAGATGGGCCTTCCTATTTCCCATGACATGAAGGGAAGGAGTATAGTACTCAAAGCCCATCAAGTAGCCGATCACAGTACTAGTGGCCAGTCAAATCCTCGCAGTCGCCGAATCCGCCTACATACTTGACTCGCCTGCACGAGTCAAGTTCGCTCAATCGACTAAGATTCGCCTGAACGACCAAGCAACCCACCAGGCAATCGACGAACTCGCCTGACTCACTTGAGTTCTAGGTAGCCGCAATATCACGTACAGGGATGGGCCTTCCCATTTCCTACGACATGAAGGGAATGAGCATAAGTACTCCAAGCCCATCAAGCGGTCGTTCACAATACAAGCGACCAGTCAAATCCACTGAGTCGCAAAACTCGCCTGCATGCTCGACTCGCCTGCACGAGTCAAGTTGGTGAGATTCGCTTACATACTTGACTCGCCTATACGAGTCAAGTCCGTTCAAGTGACCGAGATTCACCTCTATGTTCAAGCAATTAGCCGGGCGGTTGACAAACTCACCAAACAATAGAACACTTGGCGGCCGTAATACCACGTACTGGGATGGACCTTCCCATTTCCCGCGATGTGAAAGGGGGAAGTACAGTGCTCCGAGCTTATCAAATGGTCGCTCACAGTACAAGTGAGAAGCATGGTATCTCTTAACAGTACAGGGTCACATCCCATGATTCAGGGAGCGACCATGCCGTCTCTCCTCTATTTAAGAACCTCTCATGGATACAGAAAAGAGGTTCGAGGTTCGAAATTCAGAAAAACAGTTGATAAATGATTCATTCAGAATTCGTTGATCAAAAAGACCAACAGCTTTCGGCTCCCGATCGAACTAAGGATATGCTCTCTACAACATTTTTGCCCTGTAGCATCCTCTTTTAGTTCTCGGCCCTGATTACCATCAAACTCGGAGACTCGAACTCAATTAAACACGAGCTTCTACTATGCACTGAAGCTCATTTGCAGCCTCGATCGAATCGTCCAAGGAAGCAGACTCAGTGCGAGAACTGAGCGAGGCATCCTATCACTACCAAAGTCTCTACGTTAAACAAGGAGGGCATTCCCTCCGCTTCTGTTGTAACTTCGATTCATTAGTTTGTAATAAGCTATTCTTATCAATACAAACGAAATCCCTATTTCAAGAAATCAAAATTTACACCTACATGCTTTCTTCGCAATTGCTTCGGATGCCACTGTGTCTAGCACAGGACGAGTCCGGGAGATGTTCACCATCACTCCCGACCAGTTAGCTCAAATGCTCGAAAACGCTCTAGCTAAGCAGAAAGAAGAGCTCAGAGCTAAGATAAAGTTGGAAATAGAATTGAACATGCAGTGCATGAGGGAGTTACATGCCCACCAACAGCTTCAATCTTGTCAAATCAGCAGGCTGAATCCAGTCATCGTAACAAAACTAATGAAGTAGGCAGCGACTCAGAAGTGGATGAAAATATCGACACTGATACTCCTACCAACGACAATAAGCCTGGGGGTAGGCCAGTAGAATCTCCTCAACCTTCTTAGCAACCCCTAAAGAAAAATGTGGGCGAATACAAGAAGATGAAGGACATCGAGAGCAAAGTCAATGCTTTGATGTCTACTCAAGAGGTGAAGAAGACCGGTATCCCGTGTCCATATCCGAGGGAGTGGGAATCGATTCCGTATTCGGCAAAGTTCAACTTAATTAACTTCACGGCGTTTGACAGGAGAGGATCGCCTACTTAGGATCTGATTTATTTTAAATCACACCTCGACGTAATCTCTGGCAACGAACCTTTGATGATCCGGTCATTCATCAGCACCCTTCGCGGAGCCGCCTTTGAGTGGTACCGCCGTCTTAAGCCGGGGAGCATTAATGGTTGGGACGATATGGAGAGCATGTTCCTCACGAACTTCTTTGACGATGATACTAAAATGTCAATCAGAACTCTATTCGATGAAAAGAAAAAAGACGGAGAGTCGGTTGATGTATTCGTCAAGCGCTTCTAGAATAAGGTAATGAATTGTCGAGATCCGGTCATGGAGGAGTTTATTTTTCAAACATGTCACAATAACCTTTTTTTGGATGTGCTGGAAGCTATTGGTGTGGCACCATCTAAAACCTAAAAAGAATTAAAGGTGCATGGAGAGCAAGCCGAACCTTCCTCAAACGAAAGAAGGCTGAAAGAGGTCAACCGGCGGCTATGCTCCAAAGCTAAACTTTGTCCCTCGTGGTAAAGGGAAGATGCCAGTGAATTCAGTAGATGCGAATCAGACATTCCAACTATAGCCGCTACAACAAACGTCATAGAAGTCGCCCTCTCAGTGGCAACAATAACCTCAAAGGCAGCAGAAGACTTTTGAACTAAAATTTCCAAAGGAATATTCCTTTAAGGAAGATGATGCTCATGCTATCTCCAAATACCTCCTGGATAACAAAAAAATCAAATTGCCTCCAATCACTAACGAGGAAAAATCCAAGAGGACAACGGATCCAAAGTAATGTGCCTTTCACAGACGGGTCCATCATCCCACTAAGATGTACTACACCCTCAAGGAAAAAATCCAAGCCTTGATCGACGTCGGTATCATCACTGCAAAGCAGCCTAAGGAAAAGAAGGTGGGCGCAAGTGCCATTTCTATCATCTCCGGCTTTGTCCGTCTATCATGGTTTCAGCCGGATCACGTATCAAAGGTGGAGGTGAAGACTATTAACGACGATCCCCATAGACAACGGCATAAGGGTCTTGTGCAGCACACGACCCCTAACAGTGAAATTCTTTGGGTCCATCCAGATTTGCTCAAAGATGAACAATGGGCAGGGTCCTCATCTAAGAAGAAGTCCAAGAGTAGGGGCAAATCCTACTGCCCCGCAACAGCAATCTCTGAGAAAGACGATAAAGACATCCCTACCTTATCACTTTCCGAAGACGAACATGAAGTCTTTGCTACCAGGGGCGGGAAAAAATATCATTATAAATATCCCAAAGCCTCTGATTCAAATGCTAAAACATTGGCTGAGTTGGGGGTGGTTACAACTCCCCCTGCACCTGTAGGGAAACCCCAGCAACAACCAACAAATAAGCAAAAGGAGAAAGAGCCCCAATGCCAATAGGCTCAGAACCCGAAGTAGTCTCGATTCAATCATTCGATTGGAAGAAATAAACCAGGAAGTTCAAGCACACCATACTGCTTCGATGTTATGACTCAGCTAGCTAACATCCCAGCGAGGATAACTCTATACTAGTTGTTTCATCTTTCTAAAGACACTAGGAAGGCTCTGCAAGAAGCTGTGGCTGATTCTAACGTATTCCTCACTCAAATCAAGCCAGTTCTTAAAGAGCCAGTGTAATTTGGCGGCCAAACAGTTCCCTTGTATCACATTCACTAAGGATGACATGTAAGTGAGAAATTCGAAGCATGATAGGCCTCTGTACTTCACCAGATACATCGGCTCCAGCGTTGTCAACCGGATCCAAGTCGATCTGGGTTATGTTGTTGGCATCATGCTACTCCGATTGACGTATAGTCTCGGAATGCATACCAACAAGTTGGCTTCGACAGACACCGTTATTTACGGATTCAATACTAGTGGGTTTAGACCATTGGGTAAAATCTGGGGAAGTGTCAACTTTGGGATTTAAGGTCCGAGGTCACGTTCTATGTGATCGATGCAGAAACCTCCTATAACTTACTATTGGGTCGATCCTGGATCCATAGTAATCTTATAGTCCCCTCCACCCTCTATTAGTGTCTAAAATATGTAGACACTAATAATAAGGTCAAGACAGTGGTCGCAGATAAGCAACCGTTTAAGGGGTTAAAAAACTACTTTACTGACTCCCTTCTTTATGGTGCTGAATCCGATACTGAATCATCAGCCTATGGCGCGGACAACGGAGAAGAAGCTGTTACTGAAGCTGGGCTTGATTACAATGGAGGTTTTGTATTAAAATATATTGTACCCTTTGTAATCAGTCTTTACGATGTTGAATCGTCAGATAGTAGTTGTAATTGGCAACTTACTGAAGAAGCAATAAATGACGATTTAGAGTATTCGCTTTATCTTGATAATGTAATGCAAGGGCTGTATGATAACCTCGATATACACATGCCTCTTCGGTCGTCTTGCATGGCGAAGAAGCATGTCCAAGACTTATTTGGAACAACCCTCTTCATTCCTGCTAAGGTAGGGGGTGAAAAAGAGTTAGTTTTCGGCAAAGGAAAAGTATCTCCACCATCAGATCCATTCTCAAAGGAAAACAGTGATGAGGAGAGACCTGGGCCTCATTTATTCAAATACAGTCAACAATCACGTAACTTCATGAAGAAATGGGGATACAATTTTGCATCCGAAGAAGGTCTTTGTTTTGGTCGAGGCCCACGAGTTCCACCTCATCCGGCCTATGCATCGAAAGGAAAACCCGATAATTATTATGGCTATAAAAGAGGCATGGGCTATGTCTCTTCATCCGATGACGAATGTTGCTAGCAAGTCATCGACTAACTAGCGAATAAGGATAGATACTCATCCGATTACTCCAATTGGGATTCTGACATCAGTCATGGAGAAATATTCAAAAGCCTAAAGTCGAATATTGTAGGATCTGAAATAGATACACTAGAACACTAGAGGGGGTGAATAGTATTTTTTTAAAATTTATGCAAAGTAGATAATAAATTGCAATAAAGAATGGCAACAATCTCAGAAAATCATAATCACAAACAAAAGATTTTATACTGGTTCCACCAATCCGGTGTACATCTAGTCCCCAAGCAAATCCCGTTTGAGATTTCCACTATAATTTTGAATCAAGTACAAAATTAAAATTAAACGTGACCAATTTGCAAGTCTCTGCAAATTACAACACCAATTAACAACACCTTGCCAATTTCACACCAATCTCTAAACTAAGAGATCAACCTCTCTCAAACCGAGAGAACTTTCCTTGAATCAAAATTACTCAATTCCTATAAGCCTTGATTTGTAGTGTTGTGTAGCAGTGGCTTAGGAATAATTTTGTCCTCTTAAAATTGCCTAAATAATATGTATTTTGAATGAGGATCAAAGGCAATTTCAGAAACAATCTTTTTAGAAATATCTGAATTTTTGACTCTTTAAAAATGCACAAAGATCAAAGCTTATAGGTATTTTTAACAACTGGCATTTTTCCGAACAAATAACCTTTTTATAGTCCTTGAAAAGACAAATATTTAAACTTTAAAAACATTTAAAAACGGCTATAAACTATCACTAATTAAAATTTTGAATTCTGAAAAAACTGTATCTGTAGTCGACTACAAGACACATTAGTCGATTATACTGAGTCTAAACAAACTCTGTAAAGTCAGAAAATTTCTAAGTAGTCGACTATAATGGTTATTAGTCGATTATACTGTAATCAAACATAAATTTGATAGAAATTTGAAAAACAAATTTTTCTTTCACTAGTCGACTACAAAGTCAATTAGTCGACTACACTGTAAATTAACAGAAACTTATATTTCAGTCAT
>BQKN01065474.1:649330-717088 GCA_022839385.1 Asparagus kiusianus
GAGTACTGAGGGTTAAAAATGATATAAATTAAATGTTTTGACACTCAATTATTAACTATAAACTCTAATGGTTAACATAGGGGATTTATATAGTTAACCAACACACTAAGCATGTGTTAGTGTGTTCTAATTTCTATGTGTGTGTATGTGTGAGTGATCAAGGCTTGTACAATATTTCTAAGTAAAAAAAATGTAAAAATTACATTTATGTATAAGTTCTTCATCTTCTTTACTTCATAATACCTTGAACTCATCTTGCACTTGTTCATATTTGATGTTGAAAGCTGCATATAAATGTTAGTGCATTTGTATAATACACATAGTATAAATTGTTATCATCAAAATATTATCGTGGAGACATGATATTCAACAAATATTGCCACGGTCAATCCCACCATAATGGAGGAAGACGATCAACTACCAACTTGGGAATACCCGTGGATCCATCACTTGAATATTTAGTATGGGGACCTGTTCGAGCAAAGAGAACCTCCCACAGAAGACAAAGTGATCCAGGTGAACATGGACGACAAAGCGAATCCGAAGCCCATATTTGTCAATGATAGTCTTCCACCAAACGAGAAGGAAGAATTTATTGCCCTCATCAGAGAATACATAGACGTTTTTGCATGGAATTATGAAGATATGCCAGGACTTGATCCAAACGTAGCAGTCCATTACCTTAACATCAAATCGGATGCAAAACCTATCATGCAACAACAAAGACGGTTTTGTCCGCAAATTAAGAAAGCAATCGAGTCGGAGGTTAAAAAGCTAATCGACTCAGGTTTTATCAGGGAAGAGCAACATCTCGATTGGCTGGCAAATATTGTACCGATCTTTAAAAAGAATGGGAAAATTAGGATCTGTATCGAATTCAGAGACCTAAACATTGCTTGCCCAAAGAATGATTTCCCTCTTCCGATCACAAATGTTATTATCGACGATACGTGTTGATTCGAGAGAATGTTCTTCATGGATGGGTTTTGGGTTACAATCAAATCAAGATGTACCCGAACGATGAAAACACACCGTATTTAGGACACCCCTCGATGTCTTCTGCTACACAGTCATGCCTTTTGAATTGAAGAACGCAGGAGCCACCTATAAACAAGCAATGTCAAAGATTTTCCAAGAACACCTCAGGAAGACTGTTGAATGTTATGTTGATGACCTGGTCGTGAAATGTTGTAATAAAGACGACCATATCAAAGATTTGAGAACGATGATCAATATCATGTGGACTCACTAGTTAAAGATGAATCGGACCAAGTCTTTTCTTAGAATGTCTAGCGGTAAGTTCCTAGGATTCGTTGTCACCATGAAGGGTATCGACATTGATTCAGATAAGGTGAAAGCGATACATGAATTGCAACCCCTGAGAAACCTCAAAGAACTCCTAGGATTGTAAGGACGATTGGCTTATATCTGACGGTTCATTTTCAACCTCTCCAGAAAATGCCAACCGTTTTCTAAGCTAACAAAGAAGGCCGTGTCTTTTATTTGGGACGATGCTTGTTAGAAGGTATTCAAAGATATCAAAGCATATCTGATGAATCCTCCAGTCCTCGTTGCACCGAAGTCGGGTAAACCGTTTTTGATTTATATTAAGGCGATGAACCACTCGTTAAGTGCTTTTCTTGCACAAGACGATGACAACGGTCACGAACAGGCCGTCTATTACTTAAGTCGAACTTTGTTTGGTGCTTAAACTCGATATCCAATGATCAAGAAGGAATGTATCGCTTTGGTATTTTCCATCCAAAAGATGCGGCATTAGATCATTGGACAGACGATCTATGTCATTTCCAACGTTAACCCAGTCCGGGTATTCATGACGCAACTGGCCTCTATAAATTGGCGACTAGCAAAATGGACCCTACTATTATCCTAATACGATTTTCACTTCAAATAATGGAATTCGGTTAAGGGTTAAGAATTCTTCATCGAATACATTCCACGTCTTCAGAACGCATATGCAGATGCACTAGCGGCATTAGCGGTATCTCTAGCACAACCTACCAACACAGAACAATAGGTCAAAATCAAAACTCACTAACTCTTCATACCAGACCGCTCCTTGGACATCAAAGAAGTGCACACGGCTAGAAGTGAACTCAAGCCTCGAGATTGGCAATTCCCTATTATCAACTACGTCATGCATAGTATTTTGCCGCAAGATATAAAAGAAAGAGACTCGGTCTGACAAAGAGCGCCGAGATTTTATTATCACACAGCAACCCAGACACTGTATCGTCATGCATATGACGGTTTGCTACTCTGATGCCTCTTGACCAAAGAGGCAGAAGAGGCTCTCAAAGAAGCACACGATGGAACCTGTGGTGCACATCAACCAAGTCCCAAGCTCTGCGATCGTCTTAGGAGAATGGGGTATTATTAGCCAACTATGGTTAAGGACGTAGTTGATTACGCTCGACGGTGCTACGCATGTCAAATACACTCAAATTACATGCATCAACCCTCGGAGCACCTACATCGTTCGGCTACTTCATGACCATTCTTGACATGGGGAATAAATATTGTTGGTCTTATTTTTCCACCGTCCGCCAAAGATGATCACTTCATTTTGACAATCACCAATTATTTCTCAAAGTGGGATGAAGCAGTTCCACTCAAAGAAGTGAAGACAAGCGACGTCGTCAAGTTCATCAAACACTACATTATCTACCGATACGGTGTTCTAAGACGGATTGTGCATGATAACGACCCTTAATTTGTTAGCAATGCATTCATAAAATTTTGTGGAAAATTCAGAATTGAAGACGTCTCATCAACGACATACAATCCCACGGTGAACGGATTAGTTGAAGCTTTCAACAAGACAATCATAAAGATTTTGTCAAAACTCATGAGGACCAACAAGCGTGACTAGGATGACAAACTCGGCGAAGCTCTTTGGGCCTATCGCACCACAGTCCATACGCCTACCGAAGCGACTCAATACTCTCTAGTGTATGGATATGAGGCTATTCTTCCATTGGAAGTTCAAATTCCATCCCTTCGTATTGCTCTCGCAACAGGGATGACAACGGAGGAACAATATCAGAAACGCCTCGAAGAATTTGAGATATTAGATGAAAGGCGTTTGGAAGCTCAACAGCAAATTGAGTTTTACCAAGCTAGAATTTCCCAGGCTTTTGATAAAAGAGTCTGACAACAAACTTCAAGAAGGGAGACTTGGTTCTCACCGTGCGGCGACCAATGATGCTCAACTCTAAGAAGAAAGGCAAATTCCAACCCAAATGGGAAGGACCGTTTGTGATAGAGACAGTCTACTCAAATAGTGCATATCGTTTAATCACCCAAGACGGTGACAAGCTCATGATATCGATAAATAGAAAGTTCCTGAAAATGTTTTATCCTTAGTACGTCCAGGATAACTTATTTAACGGGAAGTTCCTGGAGAATACTGTCCAGGGTATTCTTAAGGATAATCCGAGATTAGCTGATTATTCAAGATGAAGGCCAGTCATTTGAATAATTCATCCTTAATCATAAATAATAAGTGATTAAGAACCTCCCACGGTGGCTATTCAATCATTTAAAGGATGATTAAAACCCTCCCATTGTGACTTTCCGAGCACCCTTTCGTTGAGATGAGATTTAATGACCTTATTCGGTCAATCTTCCCTCACGAAGTTCCTACAATGAAATTGTGGAGTGCTTGATGATTCATGGTCCTCCATCACAAAGTCCCTCACTGATCAAATTAACTGATAGTGGGTCCACCAAAATTCTTTCAGCTGAGTCTACCTAGACTCCCACTGTGTTTGTGCACTTAACACTCCTAATGTTAAAGTCCCAACACGGTACTCAAATGTTTAAGCTGCCAGTCCATGGTAATTAACAAACCCCTTTCATGTTAAGTCCCTGTCACTTGACGTTGAAAACCCCAACCGAGTGAGTCATACAAATCAACATTCCTACTGTTGTTTGTACCCCACTCCCATTGGTCGTTTGGTCAAACCTTTCTATAGTATGAATGGAAAACCCGGTTCATCAAATCCATAAATACATTGGGTGCATTAGTTAGTCCAAATGGCATTACGATGAACTCAAAAGACTCATATCGAGTCAAAAAGGCGGTCTTGGAAATATCCATATCCCGAACCCGCAACTGATGATAGCCAAAATGAAGATCAATCTTAGAGAAATGATACGCTCCCTGTAGCTAGTCGAACAAGTCGTCAATCCTCGGTAATGGGTACCTATTCTGGATGGTGACCTTGTTCAACTCACGAAAATTTATACATAGGCGCATACTATAGTCCTTCTTCTTCATGAAAAGGACCGGCGCTCCCAACGGAGAATAACCTCGACGAATAAAACCCTGAGATAATAACGCATCTAACTAGGTCTATAGCTCCCTCATCTCGACAGGTGACATATGATAGGGTGCTCGGGATATTAGTACCATACCTGATTATAACTCGATGCAAAAACTCGACCTCTCTCACTGGAGGTAAACCCGATATGTCTTGAAAGACATCCTGATACTCTGAGACCACTCACGTCTCACTCAAATCGGCACCAAGATCCCGCAACATCACCTCCTCGATGTACGCCAGAAATAACTCCACAAACTGGTTGCCCTGTGAGGTCGCAACTATCAACTCAGACCCAAAGGATGCTTGCAAGCTGACTGTTTTAGCAAAACAGTCCATACTAACATAAAACATGGTAGGATGATAGCCAATTCATACTGAGAATGACGTCGAACACCGACATCTGCAAAATGATTAGATCTATGATAAGCTCGGACTCAACTAGACTGATGACACATCTCCTATGGACACTCCCTAATAGAGACACCTCCCATAAAGGAGTAGAAACGGATAACGATACATCTAAAGGATGTTCAACTAGCTGAAACCTATCCATGAATGTATGAGAGATAAAGAATGAGAAGCTCCAGAATCGAACAATATCCGAGCTGAAAAGAAATAATCACTAAGAAAGCTCCGCTCGCACCATGATCACGCGGTACGATTGCATAAACTCTGTCAGTGGCTGATGACTGTTGCTACTGGCGGTAGAATTTATGGGACTATCTATCCCTCAGGAATCTTCTGGATAGCGTGAATTTGGCCAGCTGGTCCCTCTATCCTCAGAATGGCAGGTGGTGCCTCAATCTTCTGCTACTGACCATAACTGTGGCCCTGCGACTGCTGACCCTAACCACTGATCTGCTGGTGGTGATAAAAAAAATCCTTACCCCATTGCTGGGTTACTCCCGGTCTTGTAAAAGGTTTATTGTCCTTGCCCTGGTCTTCGGACAATCCTTCTTTCAAAATTAACTCTTAGTACATCTCCCTTCCCCAATCGGGTTAGGTCTAGCTGCTTCTCGAAATAGTAGATGAAATCCATCTATGAAATTAACATTCGCTGCTCCGACATAACTGGAATCGGTGCTATCCTCCGGCGTCGTCCTTTAAGCTGAATATAACTAATCTCCGCCTATGTACTGAGTCAACATTAAGTAAATCTATAAGTATTTTCCTCCATTTATAGGTTGTAACTAAATCCGATGTGCCCAAACATTTTTGTGCTCCCAACTTTTAATATCTTACTCAATCTTACCGAGCCAAGATTCCTGCTCCGCGACTCTATTAATAGCTGGATGTAGAGATAGTGAGACATTCGCTACAACTGGTGGTGGAACTTCAGAGAGTAAAATATGTCTTGTTACTCACTCCTCGAGTGTTGCTAGTCTCTACTTCTGCAATCGGTGTTACTAAGTCGATCAGATACTATGGAGCCTATTACGTCTTGGGCTTGTGATGCCCTGGGTTCACACAAGGCTGCAGTCTAAGGTGAAACCAGAGATGTCAAACTTGCCATTCACCCACACTGTGCATAAACATGTTTCACCAATCACAGTAATATCCTCTAGTAGAACCAAATAGAAGTGTAGGTACAAACAAGCAAAATAAAGGGAATAAATGTAATAGACATGATATAGAAGAGATATCTCACAAATGAAAAGAATCATGTCTCGACTATAATACATCTGATATCTGAATAATAAAAATGTCTCAACATGAATCAATTAAAAATCGCACTAAGGCACACTGCCTTTACAATATGAATATGAAACTCTAATGTCTGGATAAAACTCAAAAACTACAGTGGAGTCTCTACAAGTAAAAATATGCGACGGCGACTATGCCAGAACTCCGTCACCCTGTGGCTCTCCAAAACTCCGAACTACCTGAAAAGTAATTTAAAAGAAAAATAAAAACAACAAGAGCGTCAGAGCGCTACAGCAAGATTATCTCCATCCGCCCCCAGGAAAAGGGCTACTAGATGGAGTGAAGGCTCTATCTATTAAGCATAGTCTACCTAGATTCCTTTTCCCCGTATCTAAGTAGGATTAACATTTAGAAACCTACAATACGAGACATAGTATGTCGAGCGAAATAATCCAAACAAGGAAACCCTCATGTATATACCATAAGTCTCAAATTATAGATATCTAAACATTAATACCGAACTAAGAAAAGATAATCTAATAAAACCAACAATTAGAAATCCATAACATGAGACTGGTACGTTGAGCGAAATAATCCAAACAAGGAAACCCTCATGTATATACCATAAGTCTCAAATTGTGAATCTCTAATCATTGATCCCAACTAAGAAGTAAAAAAAGACAGTAAAAGAACCAAGATATCAACACATCGTATTTATAATATCTTCCACAATCACTAGAGAGATAGAATAAAATACTAACACATAATTTTGTATACTTTCAAAAGTAACGTATCTCAGTTATATAGTTCACTGATAGGTCGTATTTATAATCGGCATCTGTCATACTTAGGCTATCAAGTAATTGTCTCAGTACGACGGACTACCCTATAGGTATCCTGAACTGTGTACACGGCTCATTAGTCTCATCGCGATCTCAGTGCATAAGATGAATGCGGGACGGACTACCAAATAGGCATCCTAGAAATACGACTCACGAGCCTCATCGCACCCTAGTACGGGACGGACGGCTAGATCAAGCCTCCTAAAATCCAACTCAATGGCCTGTACATGTGAAATATCGACGCACTACCTCATGTAGTACTGAACTGAGCTCATCAACGATATCCACCTCATATAAATCTTTGTACCTCTGGCATGTCGATGCACTATCCCATATAATTCTGAGCTATGCTCGTCAATGACAGTTACCTCATGTATAAACCGTGTATATCTGGTGTGTCGACGTACTATCTCATATAGTACTAAGCTGTGCTCATTAACGACACCTAACATGTATATGAACTATATCTAATTCAAATATGATCAAATCAAAATTCATCATAATCCCTTTGGGATTCTTAAATGTGTAACATAACATATTCATGACTATGCGTATAACATCAAGCGGCTCAAAACTCCGCGAACGCACCTCAAAACGGCGCAACACAGCTCCACAAAACGAGCAGGAAAAACACACGTAACATCTGTTAGTAAATTAAGCATATCTTTCTCTAAAAAAACTATTTTTACAAATGGTTTTCTGTTTTAAAAACTAGATTCACACATCTTTTAAATAACATAATTTTGGTTTAGTTTGGAGTTCATTTGTTATCCCAAATCTCTAGTTAAACATTATATATATGTAGCTGTTTTTCTACAGGACATGTTGTTAGTAAAAAGATCATATCTTTCTTTATACAAATGATTTTTCAGAATAGTCTTCTGTTTTAGAAACTAGATACATATATCTTTTATTTGAAACTAGTTTGGTTAAATTTGGAGTTTATTTTCTATCTGTAAATCTCAGTTAAACATGATACAATTGCTACAGTTTTTTACAGAAAATATTTATTTGGTACATCTCTTAAATTTCTCATATAGAAATGAAATTATGAAAAACCCTAATGATCATGATCATAATACTATCATAAATAGTAAGAAAAAAATTACTAATCGAGCATTGGTTTATGTTTTAATATCAAAATTTAATTTTTATCACATCATGTTAAGATTCAAACATGAAAACACATATTCAACATCATGTTAAACATCTACTAGTTATTTAACTATGGGGAAGGGTTTGGATGAAGATAATTTTGCCTTAATCTCATGTGCAAGCCTATGAAATAAATAGCAAGAAATATATGAGCACAAACCATCTGTTCTCCCTCGTCACACGTCGATGATCTCGCCCTCGTGTCGGTATTTTGCTTCACAAAGCTCTCCAAACTAATAAGAAAAAGATCTAGGGTTTCTGAGGGGAGAGGATGGCTGCTAGGGTTCATAGATATGATAAAAGAAGGGAATTTTCATGAAAAACATAGATATTTATAGAGGCAAACCCGAAACAAACATGTTTGTCCCGAACCAGGAAACCTAGTCTGACTAGGAAAACAACCTTCGGTATTTTTGCAATAACTTTAGCGTCCGACATCAGAATGAGATGATATAAGATTTTTTGGAAATCTCTTGAAGATACCTACAACTTTTATATTTTAAGTTTTTCCATATTCTAACTGTTTCAGTATGTAAAATACATATACTTTTAACTAGTCGTTTTCCCCAGATTCAGGCCCGTGCACGTGTGCATGATATCACTTCTATATTCATATATATACATTGAATTGATCTCAAATCAATTCTTAGCATACTAAAATTTTAATAAATATTATTTTTTTATAAAACAACACATTTATTATTTATTACAAAATATTCAAAATTTTGGGGTTTTACATTCTTCCCCCTTAAAAGAATTTCGTCCCCAAAATTCCGCAAACGTATCGTAGAGGTTAATAATACATTACCATAAATCTTTAGATATAAAACATTGAAATATCTACACTTAACACTCTAAAATGCGAATATTCCCACTTAACCCCTAACTAAACGAAACTAGTACGTCGGGCGAAAAATCCAAACAATGAACCCCCCATATATATACCATGTGTTCCGAATGATTAGAAGTTAAGTGTTAACACCTCATTCTAGCGTTAAATATAAATATGACCATATGGGTAATCATGAACACCAATCAAAATCAATCAACTTACCTGTTCAAATAGGTGTGGGTAGTCGCGATGCATAACATCTTCGCGCTCCCAAGAATCTTCCACGATATCTATAATTAACTATCTAGAATGCAAATACTCTCACTTAATCCCTAACTAAGCGGAACAAGTATGTCGGGTGAAAAATCCAAACAAGGAACCCCCCATATATATACCATATGTTCTGAATAATTAGGAGCTAAGTGCTAATACCACCATTCTAGTGTTAATTATAAATATGAGCATATAGATAATCATAAACATAGACAAATCATATCCAAACAATTTACTTGTTAAAATAGGTGCAAGTAAATAGGTGCAAGTCGTCGCGATGCATATCCTCATCGCGCCCCAAGAAACTTTCTTAGATCCTTTCCGATTTCATTGAACTTTAATTAAAGATATCACTTTGTTTCTAAGTCTCTTGTCCTCATTGGCAAGAATACACACATGAATTGCAATAATAGTTATATTATCAAGAATCTAAACCTCTGGCGTGTCTAACATTCGCTGCTGCTCCTCGTCACATAGATGCTTCTTAAGTATCGAAACATGGAAGATATCGTGTATACTTAACATCGATGCTTGAAGATCTAGCCGATATGAAACAGCTCCAAAGCGCTCCACTCTCCTGAATGGACCTATATACCTCAGGAAAAGTTTTCTCCGTCTACCAAATCGCTAAACTCCCTTCATTGGCGATATTTTTAATAATACATAGTCCCCAACCTGGAACTCTAATGGTCATCATTTCTGATCTTCATAACTCTTCTGACGACTCTGAACTGAAAAATACGCTCCCGAATTATTGCTACTTTTCTATAGCCTGTCACACTAACTCCGGTCTAAGCAATAGGTTATCCTCTGGTTCTGTCCAGCAACTAAGCAATCTACAAGGCCTCCCGTACAACGCCTCATACGGTGCCATACCAATTGTTAGTTGGTAACTGTTGTTATAAGCGAATTCAATCAATGGGATGTGTTCCTCCTAACTGTCCTGGAAATCTATAACACAAGACCGCAACATATCTTCCAACCCTTAATTGACTCTCTCCATTTGTCCATCTGTTTGTGGGTGAAACCCACAAGAATACGACAACTGTCTACCGGAAGAATTCTGGAAGCTCCTCCAAAAGTGCGAAGTGAAAACTGAGCCTCGGTTTGATACAATCTTCTCAGGAACTCCATGAAATTTCACTTTCTCCTAGATGAATATCCTCTCATTAGTCTCTGGTCTAAAATCAACTGGCTGAGGGTGTAAAGATCTCGGTACAACGAGCATCTCAAAGTTGAAATCCGATGTCGACGCTTCCTGCTCAATGCGCCTGCCACAATGTTTGCCTTCCCCGGATGATACTGAATCACGAACTCATAGCCATTAATAAACTCAACCCATCGTCACTGTCTTTGATTTAGTTCCTTTTGAGAAAAAGATATTTCAAGCTCTGGTGATCCGAAAAAAAATCTCGAATTGCATTCCATACGAGTAATGTCTCCATGTTTTCAGTGCGAAGACCATTACTGCTAGATCCAAGTCGTGTGTGGGATTGTTCTGCTCATGCGTCCTTAACTATCGTAAAATATATTCTACTACTCTCCGGGTCTATATCAAAATACTCCTAGACCCGATAATGATGCATTTTTGTAGACGATAAAGGTCTTATCACTGCTCGGAAACTTAGTCTTCAAAGTCTTAAAGGCCTCCTGGCACTTCGTGCCCCAAACAAACTGTACACCATTCTTTGTAAAACGTGTAAGTGGCGTCGCAAATCTTCGAGAAGTCCTGAATGAACTTCCTATAATAGCCTGCTAATCTCAGGAAACTATGAATATCTGTTGCTGTTTTCGGTGGTTCCCAATCTAGTATGGCCTACACCTTAGTTGGGTCTATTGCAATACCCTCCTGGCTAATAACATGGCCTAAAATTTTGACTTCAGAAAGCCAAAAATCGTACTTGCTGAACGTAGCTTACAACTGATGCTCCCGCAATGTCTACAATGCCAAATGAAGATGTTGCTCGTGCTCTGCCTTCAATCTCGAATATATAAGGATGTCATCAACAAAAATGATCGCGAATTGGTCCAAGTATGGACGGAAAACCCGGTTCATCAAATCCATGAATACATCAGGTGCATTTGTCAGTCCAAATAGCATGACGAGGAATTCAAAAGACCCATATCGAGTCAGAAAGGCGGTCTAGGAAATATCCATCTCCCGAACCCGCAACTGATGATAGCCAAAACAAAGATCAATCTTAGAGAAATGTTGCGCTCCCTGTAGCTGGTCAAACAAGTCGTTAATCCTCGGTAATGGGTACCTGTTCCGGATAGTGACCTTGTTCAACTCACAAAAATTTATACATAGCCACATACTATAGTCCTTCTCCTTCACGAAAAGGACCGACGCTCTCCACGGAGAATAACCCCTGCGAATAAAACCCTGAGATAATAACTCATCTAACTGGGTCTGTAGCTCCCTCATCTTAGCAGGTGCTATACGATAGGATGCCCGGGATATTAGTACCGTAACTGACTGCAACTCGATGCAAAAACTCGACCTCTCTCACTGGAGGTAAACCTGGTATGTCCTGAAAGACATCCTGGTACTCTGAGACCACTCACATCTCACTCAAATCGGCACCACGACCCCGCAGCATCACCTCCTTGATGTACGCCAGAAATAACTCCACAAACTAGTTGCCCTGTGAGGTCGTAACTATCAACTTAGACCCATAGGATGCTCGCAAGCTGACTGTTTTAGCAAAACAGTCCATGCTAACATAAAACATGGTAGGATGATAGCCAATCCATACCGAGAATGACGTCAAACACCGACATCTGCAAAACAATTAGATATATGATAGACTCGGACTCATCTAGACTGATGACACATCTCCTATGGACACTCCCTAATAGGGACACCTCCCCTAAAGGAGTAGAAACGGATAACGGTACATCTAAAGGATGTGCAACTAGCTGAAACCTATCCATGAATGTATGAAAGATAAAGAATGAGAAGCTTCTGAATCGAACAAGATCCGAGCTGGAAAAGAATAATCACTAAGAAAGCTCTGCTCGTACCATGATCATGTGGTACGATTGCATAAACTTTGTCGGTGGCTGGTAGCTGCTATGTTACTGGCGGTAGAATTTATGGGACTATCTATCCCCTAGGAATTTATGGGACCACGTTCTCGTTCCAATGTTTATAATACCAAGAGGAGAGCTTATTTGATACAGTAAGTGAGATCCCAATCATAAATAACATAACATATACCAATAGGAAAAATTGTATCACTTATCATTCATGCATTTACTTTTCAATCAAAGTAAGATAGTTGTCACCCAAAAAAAATTATAAATTTTTGAATATACGTATATAACGTCCTCACTCATTCTAGAAATTCCTAACGGACTCTATACATGATTCCTAGGAAACTCTATACTAACTCCACGACTCGACACAGGAATGATCCTAGGATGCTGGAACTAGAGCTCTGATACCAACTGTGACGCCCTTGGATTCACACATGGCTGCAGTCCAAGGTAAAACCAGAGATGTCAAACCTGCCATGCACCCACACTG
Source organism: Asparagus kiusianus (assembly GCA_022839385.1). Lineage (NCBI taxonomy): Eukaryota > Viridiplantae > Streptophyta > Magnoliopsida > Asparagales > Asparagaceae > Asparagus > Asparagus kiusianus. The sequence continues at coordinate 661,958 of BQKN01065474.1, forward strand.
TGCATAAACATGTTTCACCAATCACAGTAATATCCTCTAGTAGAACCAAATAGAAGTGTTGGTACAAATAGGCAAAATAAAGGGAATAAATGTAATAGACATAATATAGAAGATATATCTCATAAATGAAAAGAATCATGTCTCAACTATAATACATCTGATATCTGAATAATGAAAATGTCTCAACATGAATCAACTAAAAATCACACTAAGGCACACTGCCTTTACAATATGAATATGAAACTCTAATGTCTGGATAAAACTCAAAACTACAGTGGAGTCTCTACAAGTAAAAATACGTGACGACGACTATGCCAGAACTCCGTCACCCAACGGCTCTCCGAAACTCCGAACTACCTGAAAAGTAATTTAAAAGAAAAAGAAAAACAACAAGAGCGTCAGAGCGCTACAACAAGATTACCTCCATCCACCCCCAGGGAAAGGGCTACTAGATAGAGTGAATGCTCTATCTATTAAGCGTAGTCTACCTAGATTTATTTTTCCCATATCTAAGTAGGATTAACATTTAGAAACCTACAACACGAGACATAGTACGTCGAGCAAAATAATCTAAACAAGGAAACACTCATGTATATACCATAAGTCTCAAATTGTAGATATCTAAACATTAATACCGAACTAAGAAAAGATAATCTAATGAAACCAACAATTAGAAATACATAACACGAGACTGGTACGTCGAGCGAAATAATCCAAACAAGAAAACCCTCATGTATATACCAGTCTCAAATTGTGAATCTCTAATCATTCATCCTAACTAAGAAGTAAAAAAATATAGTAAAAGAAACAAGATATCAACACATCGTATTTATAATATCTTCCACAATCACTGGAGAGATAGAATAAAATACGAACACATAATTTTCTATACCTTCAAAAGTAACATATCTCAGTTATATAGTTCACTGATAGGTCATATTTATAATCGGCATCTGACATACTTAGGCTATCAAGTAATTATCTCAGTGCGACGGACTACCCTATAGGTATCCTGAACTTTGTACACGGCTCATTAGTCTCATCGCGATCTCAGTGCATAACATGAGTGCGAGACAGACTACCAAATAGGCATCCTAGAAATACAGCTCACGAGCCTCATCGCACCCTAGTGCGGGACGGACAGCTAGATCAAACCTCCTAAAATCCGACTTAATGGCCTGTACATGTGGAATATCGACGCACTACCTCATGTAGTACTGAACTGAGCTCATCAACGATATCCAACTCATATAAATCTTTATACCTCTGGCATGTCGATGCACTATCCCATATAATACTGAGCTATGCTCATCAATGACAGTTACCTCATGTATAAACCGTGTATATTTGGTGTGTCGACGCACTATCCCATATAGTACTAAGATGTGCTCATCAACGACATCCAACATGTATATGAACTATATCTAATTCAAATATGATCAAATAAAAATTCATCATAATCCCCTTGGGATTCTTAAATGTATAACATAACATATTCATGACTATACATATAACATCAAGCGGCACAAAACTCCGCGAACGCACCTCAAAATGGCGCAACACAGCTCCACAAAACGAGCAGGAAAAACAGACGTGGCATCTGTTAGTAAAACAAGCATATCTTTCTCTAGAAAGTCTATTTTTACAAATCGGTTTCTTTTTTAAAAACTACATTCACACATATTTCAAATGACATAAGTTTGGTTCAGTTTGGAGTTCATTTGTTATCCCAAATCTCCAGTTAAACATTATATATGTGAAGACGTTTTTCTACAGGACATATTGTTTGTAAAAAAATAATATCTTTCTATATACAAATGATTTTTAAGATTAGTCTTCTGTTTTAAAATCTAGATACATATATCTTTCATTTAGCATTGGTTTTAGTAAATTTGGAGTTTATTTTCTATCTCGAAATCTCAGTTAAACATAATATAATTGCTGCAGTTTTCTGCAAAAAATAATTATTTAGTACATCTTTTAAATTTCTCATATATAAATGAAATTATAAAAAACTATAATGATCATGATCATGATACTATCATAAACAGCAAGAAAAAAATTACTAATCTAGCATTGGTTTATATTTTAACATCAAAAATTTAACTTTTATCACATCATGTTAAGATTCAAGCATGAAAACACATATTCAATATCATATTAAACATCTACTAGTTATTTAACTATGGGGAAGGGTTTGGATGAAGATAATCTTGCCTTAATCTTATGTACAAGCCTTTTAAATAAACAGCAAGAAATCTATGAGCACAAACCACCCGTTCTCCCTCGTCACACGTCGATGATCTCGTCCTCGTGTCGGTATTTTACTTCACAAAGCTCTCCAAACTCATAAGAAAAAGATCTAGGGTTTTAAGGGGAGAGGGTGGCTGATAGGGTTCATAGATATGATAAAAGAAAGGAATTTTCATGAAAAACACAGGTATTTATAGAGGCAAACCCGAAACAAACATGTTTGACCCGAATCAGGAAACCTAGTTTGACTTGGAAAACAACCTTCAGTATTTTGGTAATAACTTTCGCGTCCGACATCGGATTGAGGTGATATAAGATTTGTTGGAAATATCTTGAAGATACCTACAACTTTGGAATTTTATGTTTTTCCATATTCTAACTGTTTCAGTATGTAAAATGTATATACTTTTAACTGGTCGTTTTCCCCAGATTCAGGCCCGTGCACGTGTGCATGATATCACTTCTATATTCATATATATACATTGAATTGATCTCAAATCAATTCTTAGCATACTAAAATATTAATAAATATTATTTTTTTTCATAATACAATACATTTATTATTTATTACAAAATATTCAAATTTTTGGGGTTTTACAGGGCTCTACTTGCCTAGCTTTGCGGGTACAAGCTTTACCTCGACCACATCCTCGTTCCAATGTTTAAAATACCAAAAGGAGAGCTTGTTTGACATAGTAAGTGAGATCCCAATCATAAATAACATAACATATACCAATAGGAAAAATCGTATCACTTATTATTCATGCAAAAACATATTTTGTAAATTTTCGAATATACGTATATAACGTCCTCACTCATTCCTAGAATTCTTATCGGACTCTATACATGATTCCTAGGAAACTCTATCCTAGCTCCACGACTTGACACAGGAATGATCCTAAGATACTGGAACTAGAGCTCTGATACCAACTGTGACGCCCCTGGGTTCACACAAGGCTGCAGTCCAAGGTGAAACCAGAGATGTCAAACCTGTCATGCACCCACACTGTGCATAAACAAGTTTCACCAATCACAGCAATATCCTCTAGTGGAACCAAATAGAAGTGTAGGTACAAAACAGGCAAAATAAAGGGAATAAATGTAATAGACATGATATAGAAGAGATATCTCATAAATAAAAAGAATCATGTCTCAACTATAATATATCTGATATCCAAATAATGAAAATGTTTCAACATGAATCAACTAAAAATAGTACTAAGGCACACTGCCTTTACAATATGAATATGAAACTCTAATGTCTGAATGAAACTCAAACTACAGTGAAGTCTCTACAAGTAAAAATACGTGACGGCGACTATGCCAGAACTCCATCACCCTACGGTTCTCCGAAACTCCGAACTACCTAAAAAGTAATTTAATAAAAAAAGAACAACAAGAGCGTCAGAGTTCTACAGCAAGATTACCTCCATCCTCCCCCAGCGGAAGGGCTGCTAGATAGAGTGAAGGCTCTATCTATTAAGCATAGTCTACCTAGATTCATTTTCCCCGTATCTAAGTGGGATTAACATTTAGAAACCTACAACACGAGATGTAGTACGTCGAGCGAAATAATCCAAATAAGGAAACCCTCATGTATATACCATAAGTCTCAAATTGTAGATATCTAAACATTAATACCAAACTAAGAAAAGACAATCTATTGAAACCAATAATTAGAAATCTATAACACAAGACTGGTACATCGAGCGAAATAATCAAAACAAGGAAACCCTCATATATATACCATATGTCTCACGTTGTGAATCTCTAATCATTGATTCCAACTAAGAAATAAAGAAGGCAGTAAAAGGAATAAGACATCAACACATCGTATTTATAATATCTTTTACTATCACTGGGGAGATAGAATAAAATATCAACACATAATTTTGTATACTTTCAAAAGCAACGTATCTTGGTCATATAGCTCAGTGGTAGGTCGTATTCATAATCTACATCTGCCACACTCAGGCTATCAAGTAATTGTCTCAATACAACGGACTACCCTATAGGTATCCTAAACTGTGTACACGGCTCATTAGTCTCATCGCAATCTTAGTGTGTAACATGAGTGCGGGACGGACTACCAAATAGGCATCCTAGAAATACAGCTCACGAGCCTCATCGCACCCTAGTGTGGGACAGACAGCTAGATCAAGCCTCCTAAAATCCGACTCAATGGCCTGTACAAGTGGAATATCGACGCACTACCTCATGTAGTACTGAACTGAGATCATCAACGATATCCACCTCATGTATAATATGTGTATATCTGGTATGTCGATGCACTATCCCATATAGGTATGTCGATGCACTATCCTATATAGTACTAAGCTGTGCTCATCAATGATATCCATCATATGTATCAACTGTGTATATCTGGTATGTCGACGTACTATCCCATATAGTACCGAGCTGTGCTCATCAACGACATCTAACATGTGTATGAACAATATCTAATTCAAATATGATCAAATCAAAACTCATCATAATCCCCTTGGAATTCTCAAATACGTAACACAATATATTCATGACTGTACGTGTAACATCAAGCGGCTCAAAACTCCGTGAACGCATCTCAAAACGGTGCAACACAGCTCCACAAAACGAGCAGGAAAACATACGAGATTTCTGTTAGTAAAACGAGCATATCTTTCTCTAGAAAAACTATTTTTACAAATGGTTTTATGTTTTGAAAATTGGATTCACTCATCTTTCGAATGGTATAAGGTTGGTTCAGTTCGGAGTTCATTTGTTATCCCAAATCTTCAGTTAAACATTATACATGTGCAGCAGTTTTTCTGCAGGACATATTGTTAGTAAAAAGAACATATCTTTATCTATACAATTTCTTTTTAAAAATGTTTTTCTGTTTTAGAAACTAGATACATATATATTTCATTTGGAACTAGTTTGGTTAAATTTGGAGTTTAGTTGCTATCATAAACTCTCAGTTAAAAATTATACAAGTGCTGTAGTTTTCTGCAGAAAATATATATTTAGTACATCACATAAATTTCTCATATATAAATTAAATTATGAATAACCCTCAGGATCATGATCATGATACTATCATAAACAAAAAAAATATTACTAATCTAGCATTGGTTTAAGATATACTATCAAAAATCTGACTTTTAACACCTCTGGTTAAGATTAAAGCATGAAAACACATATTTAACATCATATTAATCATCTACACTAGTTATTTAACTATGGGGATGGGTTTGAATTAAGATAATCTTGTCTCAAACATCGTTCTAAGCTTTTGAAATAAACAACAACCAATCCACGAGCACAAACAACCCGTTCTCCCTTGTCACACGTCAAAGATATCGCCCTCGTGTCGGTATTGTGCTTCACAAAGCTCTCAAAATTCAGAAGAAAAATATCTAGGGTTTTTGAGGGGAGAGGGTGGCTTCTAGGGTTCATAGATATGATAAAAGAGAGGAATTTTCGTAAAAAACATAGGTATTTATAGAGGCAAACCCGAAACAAACTTGTTTGACCCGAACCAAGAAACCTAGTCTGACTAGGAAAACAACCTTCGATATTTTAACCATAACTTTTACGTCCGACCTCAGAATGAGGTTATATAAGATTTTTTGGAAAGATCATGAAGATACCTACAACTTTTGTCTTTTACATTTTTTCATATTCAAACGTTTTAAGTGTCTAAAATATGCATATACCTTTAACTATTCGTTTTTCCCAGATTATGGCCTGTGCACGTGTGCATGATATCACTTCTATATTCACATATATACATTGAATTGATCTCAAATCAATTCCTAACATACTAAAACATTAATAAATATAATTTTTTTATAATGTAACACATTTATTATTTATTACAAAATATTCAAATTTTTTGGGTTTTACATACCTGGAGTGACAAGAGTCATCTTGTTAGGATAAGTAAATAGAACCTTTCGTTCCGGCTTTTGAGGAGCCGGTTGAGATCTAGAAAAGGTAGAGCATTGAGACCAAAGAGAAAATACCATATCCATTAATTCTAAAAAGAAAGAGTCGGACAGACCTGTCTCAGATTCTTCCCCATCAGCTCCAAAGTCGGTGTCCATTTCCCTAAATTCTTCTTCAGAAGTCTCATCCTCATCATCAATGGGAAGGAGCTCCTCATCATCCTTCATCCTATCTTTACTCGAATGGGAGGATTTGAATGGTTTCTTCCCTCGCTTCTTCGAAAGCTCAGCCTTACGGGCAGCTTTAATAGTAGTCTGAACCAAGTGCTCGGCCTCCAACTCCGAAAGGCCCTTCACATCTAGAAGCTTGTTGGTAGAAATGATCCATTTGCAGCTAAGAAAAGTAAGCGATGGTTTGCATTTGGATGAAGGAAGATCGAAATAGGCGCCGGTACAACCCATCATAGTCCAAAACCATGCTCGAACGCCATCAATAAGGCCTCCTTCAGTCCTCAATCCTCGGTTCGGGTTCCCAACATATAGTTGGTCATATCCGAACTGACGAGCAAAATGACAAGGAAGATAAGGCTCTATGTGGAAACGACCCTTCACCTGAAGAATGAGGTATCCAACGCAGTTGTTCACCAAGCAACGGAAGCAACCAATATCAAGGGAAGTCCGACCGGCCCCTGGTTTCTCTTCATCCATTAATACATCATCATAACGGCCCGAGAAACGAGGAAAACATTTGAAGAATTCCTAGCACTTACGAACTTGAAGCTCTCGCTCTGCCTCAGTGAAGGTCTTCGCAAACCATTTGCTCCCCTCTAACAACTGTAGAAAAGGGACAGAGGCCTCAGCAGTACTAGGCGCCGACATCAAATAAGGACGGTGAAGGACGAGCCATGCCATCAAGTACGTATACGGAAGCTCGACCTTTACGGAAAGAATCTCGGTCGACGGTGCAAAACCCACATGTGTAAAACCATCAACCAAATATCTAAGCCCATAATAAATATCGGTGACCATCGTCGGAAGCAGAGAGAGATCCTTCATGCGAGCTAGTTGGACGGCAGGGAAGAAGACCTCAATAGGCAAAGCATCGGAAAACTGATATGGAACGGCACACTTTTTCAACCAAAGGGCGACATACCCGCCAGGAGAGCCTTAGGCCGAATAGGCTTCCGTGCATGACAAAGAAATGTCCGAAATTTAGTCCTCACTAGAAAAGAATCCTCAACACCAGCGGCAATAAATAAACAAACTTCGGCCCTCTCAATTAAGTCATTAATGGCAGAAGGTGTCAAAGGGGCCAACTCACAAATGGTCTTGTCCGAACTGCTCTCCAAATGCTGAAATAAATAATCAGCAAATTGCTTCAAGCTAACCTGCTTCTTCCTCTTCGCCAGAGGACTCGTCCTGACTAGAGAAGTATGATAATAACACGTAAGGTCCCAGAGCATGTCATACATGTCGAAAGAATCTCTCTTTAGCTATTCCAACTACATGTTAGAGGGAAAGTACTCTTGATATGAGTAATCTCCCATTGGAAGACCATAAACCTTGTGCATCTCATGGAGAGCTAACCCTAACTCTCCATTACAAGTTAGAAAAGTGTTACTGTCAGGTTATAAGACTCCAGAAATGCTAAGAAATGACAACTGCTGACCTGAAATCCGTACATGGTTGCTCATATCGGTGCATACAATCCGCTGCGTCTCAGTTCGCCCTCCCAACGTCCCAAAACATAACTAGTCATGCGAGTCCACCACTTTTTAGGCGGTGAATATGCCCAACCAAAACATCTGAACTCCTTTAGGGGTAACTTCCTCCTAAGCCTAGCCAGATGATTCCTCACAGTATGGATGACTACTGACACCTCGTTCGTTGACGCTATATCAAGTCCTAGAATCCTCGGTCGAAGGTCGCGAATATGATTATACCCATCAGAACCTGGGGCCTTATGATGGGAAAAAAAGCCACAATGAATTCGGTGATGGTCATCTGTAAGATTCCAAGACATCTGCGGCTGCACAGCTTACGCCTCCAAATGAACGAGAGAATGCTGACGGGGAATAAAGGGGATTTATAAAAGGCTCCAGCCATCATCATTAAACCAATGTTCATCATCAAGAGCCAATTTAGCCGGATCCTCAGCATGGTCCTCGAATAAATAATCAGGGATCTCTAAAGCATGGGTAGAAATGGAGTCTTCAGTAAAGGTAGCGTCGGTAATCAGATGGCGTAATGAACGGCGGCCCCCATCTCGTATCAATTGATGAATCTCCTTGGGACGACTCTCATTAAACTGAGGGACCGGACCAATAGCCTGCTTATCAATGTTAGACCCTAGTGGGGGGGTGATTAGGGTCTTATACTAATCTAATCCTAATTTTATGCCAATTAAAAATATATTAATTAATTTATTCTTGCACGAAGTATATTAATGAATTATGAGCAAGTATGTAAGGAAAAAACATAAATAAAATGTACGCCAAGCAAACACAAACAAACGATATGATTACGGAGTTTGGTCCCTACGACCTACGTCTCTGCTCCTCACCTCGAGGAGATCTTCACTATCACAACCGGGTTTTTTACGCTCACCCGAATAACATTTACACATCACACTCAGTTTTCTAGTTTACCGAAAACTCTATAACTCACACTCTTGCAAAAACACTTCACACCCTCTAAGTGTTGGCCTAGCTCGTGTCCTCCTCCTCAAGTGCTCGGATGCAACCTCTCCCTCGGTTCGTCAACCGACGCCACTCCTCTTAGATTCGACTTCGACTCTCACCATACACTCCTCTCGGTGTACAAGTGTATTACAAAGTGATACTCTCAAATAATGTTTAAAAATAATGTTTTGTTCTCTATAATGAATGAGAACTCAATGAAGCTCACTCTCACAAAATTCACACACCAATACCCACTAATATATTATATGAAATAATCTAAGCTCAATAAGGGTGTGTGTGACAAATGAGAACAATAAAATTCTAACTCAATTTAATATAGCAAGATATGAATATGAAATTGATAAAAAGCTATATAAAAGAGTTTGGATAAACTTCTCTATAAACACAAAGTTCTGAAGAAATGAGGATGAATTCCTCAAATGAAATTGAAGGCTTCTTCTTAGTGAAAAACTTCTCTTTTTAAACAAGGCTTGAAACAAGGCACTAAACACCTCTTAAACACCTATTAAACACTTTGTAAACATGAAATCAATTCTCTTGGTTGATCAGAGTATTTAATGCACTGGAGTATTTATAACATCCCAAAACATCAGCAAGAATCCAAGTAAAAAGACTAAAAAGCCAGAAGAAGACAAAACTAGAAAGTAGCCGTTACAGTATTACGAGTCGACTCAGTACTATTCATGAGTCGACTTATAAGTAGCCGTTAAAGACAAAAAAACAACTTATGGGTCGACTAATAAAATTCATGAGTCGACTCATCATGCATGGGTCGACTCATGAAATCATGGGTCGACTCAGCAGAAACAAAACTCAATTTCCAACACACTTCATGAGTCGACTAATGACAGGCATGAGTCGACTCAACCTGATGGGTCGACTCATGATGTTTGTGAGTCGACTCATCAGAAGCAAATATTAAACAACACAGCAGTTTATGAGTCGACTCATTATTGTTCATGAGTCGACTCATAAGCATGAACACAGGAAAATATCACTTTTGAGCCTTGTTAAAAAATATCAAATAAATTCTCAAAAAATATAAAACTTTAGGAATAGTTTATAAATATGATATTAAACACATTTGTGAAGAAAGTTTGGAAATTGCATTTGCCATTTGTAAAAGATCATCAATTTGGCAAATGTGCATATATATGTGTAAATATGAAAATATGTATATATACATATGATTTTAATAAAGAGGTGTATTTCAAAACTAATGTAAACCAGTATAATGAGTGTGTGTATATATTGAGCTTAGAGAATAACACACGATATATACCAGAATATCTAAACAAAGTTGATCTGGATCATTAACTCTGATATAAACCTGTAATAAGTCACAATCACTAGAAAACAAAGTTAGTTATAAATTGTTTGTAAAATCATTAAAACAACACAAGAGTGTAGGTTCAAAATTAGAATCCTAACAATCAACACTAGCAGTGAAAGTCTCCCTGCTGCTACCGCTCGTAGCATAAGGTGGAAAGCCATTTGTGGGGAACTCAACTGCAACAAAAGAACAAAAAATTAGAAAATTATTTCTAAATTATACAAGGATTGAATTCATCTTACAAGCCAGTGAGATAGAGTCACTCCTTTGATGATTGGCGAGACAATTACGATTGTCTTACACTGGAAGGGAGGTATACACTATCACGTTAACAAGGTGACGATATACACCAAACCACGCAGTGTAATACAACGTGAAATCGCCCCATATGACTAAAGACGTGAATCAGCCAAGCAATAAATGTCTTTTGAAGCCTCAATCCCCGCGAAGGAGGACGTTAGATCTCCCCGAATGACCCGCGAAGGAGTCAAACGAGGATACAACGGAACTCGAAGTCATCCCGAAGCCTCAATCCCCGCGAAGGAGGACTTTAGCTCTTCCCGAATGACCCCACAAAGAAGCCAAACGAGGATACAACGGAACTCGAAATTAACCTGTAGCCTCAATCCCCACGAAGGAGGACGTCAGCTCTTCTAGAATGACCCGCGAAGGAGTCGAATGAAGGTACAACGGAACTCGAAGTCATCCAGAAGCCTTAATCCCCGCGAATGAGGACATCCGCTCTTCCCGAATTACCCACGAAGGAGTCAAACGATGATACAATAGAACTCGAAGTCATCCAGAAGCCTCAATCCCCGCAAAGGAGGATGTCAGCTCTTCCCGAATGATCCGTGAAGGAGTCAAACGAGGATACAACGGAACTCAAAATCATCCCAAAGCCTCAGAAATCATAAAAGCTCACTCCCGTATGAGAAAGCTACGAGAGCCTCCCCTCGCTATGCTTAGAAGATGAGCGACTCCTATGAAAAGGTGGTCGACGCGGAGACATGGTTAACCTACAACAAAAATCAATGAATCAGGTACAATCATGAATTCGAAAACCCAAAATTAAAAGGGAAATTATGAATTTTAACCAAAATCCTACAAATAAAACGGGATTTTACGGTTAAGGTCTAATTAAACCTACGGGCTCCATGTATGCAAACAATGGATTCAATTTGCATTTAAAGCCCTCATGATCAATTTTGGGAATGAAATACCTAAAATACCCCTCATATTCAAGGCTCAAAGTTAGTCATGAACACATACAATTTTTGGCCCTATTTTACACAAAAGCCCCCCCTAAAGTTTTCGGCCATGGGTATGTAACCCAAGCTTTCAAAATTTTAGCCTTTTTCGCAAATAAACCCCTCAACAAGTTTCGGCCACCTTTTGCAAATAAACCCTTCAACAACCTTTGACCTTTTTGCATAAAACACTCCTTAAAATTTCGGCCAAATTGGCATATAATCCAAGCCCCAAAATTTCAGTCCTCTCACATAATCCCTCCCTCAAAGTTTCGGTAAATTTTTGCACAAAACCCGCAAGAATTTTCGGCTTCATATTTGCATAAAAACCCCTCAAATTTCGGCCATATTCAAAATCCATCTTCAAGATTCAATCTTTTTCACAAAACCCATTTCATGAGAGCAAAAAGCTACAATCTTTGCATACAAATTCATAAATTCTTGATTACATACCCACACTCCAAGAGTAAAGTTTCAATCTTTACATCCAAACTATTATTTTTTGGACCAAAATTAAGTGTGCAACATAGAGAGGATGAAAAAGAAACTTACCCAACTCAAAAGCCACACTATTGAAGGTGGAGATTCCACAAACACTAGCTTTTAAGATGAGAGAAATTTCGGCCAACAAGACGAGATAAAATCCGAAATTGTTTTTGAGCGGTTTAGGGTATTAAAGAACAAGAGTTTGAAGTTTTTTTAGAAGTCTTGAGGAGGGGAAAATGGGTTATGAGGAGTTTTGATAAGAGGAATAGATGGAGGAGTTTTGGGGGGAAAGGACCATACAATTTGAATTTTGGGACAAGAGAGGGGTAGGTGAAACTTCAACAAAAGAACAAAAAAAGGGGGGGATGGTGTCTCGGCCCATTGGCCGAGACACTCATAGTGTCTCGGCCAAGGCCGAGACACTTAGAGTGTCTCGGGCCTAGGCTGGGGCCCCCAGGTGCCTTTATGAGGATTTTTCGCCTATGTTCGTATGACGTCCCTGGGTTCACACAAGGCTGTAGTCCAAGGTAAAACCAAGAATGTCAAAACTACCATGCACCACACCGTGCAATAACATGTTTCATCATCACAATTACTATCTCTCTAATAGAATCAATAACAGGTGTAGGTACAAAAGCAAGTAAAAGATAATACCAAAGAATATGATGAAATGATAGGGTTCAAATTAATATAATTCATCAATCCACTGTTGGCCTTCTTGTTTTGATGATGTTTAACAAACAATTTACGACTAATATTGTTTGTCTAGTGTTTGTATTTATTTATTTATTGTAGACAAACAATATGTTGGAGGATGGATGGAATCGAGCCTCAACGATCATTTCAAATGGAGGTTGGTGGAATTACGAAGTGAAGCCTACGCATTCAATTTAAAGATTTAAGTTCAGCTTCATCCGCAAGTGTACCAAGATAGAGCTTCGTTGAAGATCACAAGCTTGGGTAACTAGTTTAGGATTTATATTATGTGTGTTAAGTACTCTAAGCTTAATTATCTATAAACACACATTTATTGGTTTCTTCGTATATATATATATATAGTTATATATATATATACATAAGTTTTGGTTTCTATGCATATATATAGTTATATATATATATATATACATACATGTGTTTTGGTTTCCATGTTTATAAATATGAGACTACATATTTCATATTTATTATTGTGCTTTAGAAAACATTGCATAGAATATGCATATTTGTGAAAATATTGTATTCTTAGTTTTTGGACTTAGCAATATTCATATACATATTTTATTAAGTCTACAAAATTATTTTGTAAAGTTTCAAAACATGGTTTAGCCAAAATGTCAAAATTCATATGTTTACATTTTCATGTTTTGGACTATTTTGCAAAATAATGATATTTCTCATTTGGAAAGTCCTTTTTGAAAACCAGTTTTTGTAGCATGTTTATTATCATGCCTACAATCATTTTTCAAAGTTTCAAAATTTTTGGAATTTATTTGATATTTTTAAACAAGGTTTTGAAGTCAGCAAAACAGTTTTTCAAAACTGTCATTTTCATATATAAGTTTACGGTCGAACGCCACGGTCGACCGCGCCTTTATTTTTCCCTACGGAGCCATTAGCAACTTTCACGATCGACCTCCACGATCGACCGTCAGCTCGAAAATTCCCACGGTCGACCGCCACGGTCGACCGCCAAAGTTTCTGGAATTTTCCGAGCCTCGAAAGTAGCTCGCGGTCGACCGTGAGTTTTCCACGGTCGACTGCCATATACTCCAACGGCTATTTTGTACAGAATTTGATTTTGGATTCTGTGGGCTTTTTAGTCTTTTGTTTGGGATTTTTGGCTGAGGTCTTGGGAGGCTATAAATACCCATTGATCTCAGTTCTCCACATAACCCAAGAGAATGGTTTAAAAAGATTTTAACAAGGGTTTAAGTTTTTGTTTAAGCTTAGTTTAGGAAGCTTTTAAGCATTTGAGTGTTTTAGTTTTATGAATCAATTCCACAAGAGCTTGAGGAGATTATCTATTGAAGTTTGAGCTTCCAACTATTCTCCCTCCATTTCTTGTTATCTATTGAGAAGTTTTCTAAACTCAAACTCTAGCTTTACATTTATATACTTGTTTGATTATCATTGTTCTTAAGCTAGATTTTATATTTGAGTTTAGTTTTTCATTTATTGAATCTCATTGTTACACACACCCACTTGAGCTTATTGTATTTTTCATACATAGTATATTTGGGTTGGTGAGAGTTGTAACAATTGAGTGTGAGCTTTCATTATGTTCTCATCCATATTAGAGAACAATCATTTGTTATATTGTGCTTATTGTGAGGATCACTTTGTAATACACTTGTACACCGAGAGAAGTGTGTGGTGAGAGTCGGGGATCATCCCAAGAGGAGTGGCGTCGGTTGACCAACCTAGGGAGAGGTGGTATCCGAGCACTTGAGGGAGACACATCTAGGTCCAACACTTGAGAAGGTGTAGAGTGTGATTGCAAGAGTGTTGATTGTAAAGTTTTCGGTTAGCTAGAAAACCGAGTGTGAGGTGTGTAGAAGTTACGGCTTCCAAACAGAGTTGTGATAGTGGATTTCTCCCTAGGAGTGGGGAGCGGAGACGTAGGACGGAAGGTCCGAACTCTGTGATCATTTGAGAGTGTTTGAGTTTGTCAATTGGCACATTTGCTTTTGCATTTATCTTATTTCTCCAATTGCATGTTACTCTTTGTTTTGTTTGCCCTATCACATTTGTAGTTTGTTCATGTCACCCATGTGTTAGTTTATATATCCTTGCATATATTTCATAATATACCTCTTTGCTAGGATATATCTCTTTGTTCATATTACATATTCTTGATCATATCATATTGTATATCTATCTTGCAAGAATAATATTTGAATTAGTTTTAATTGGCATAAAATCGGATTAGATTAGCATAAGACCCTAATCACCCCCCTCTAGGGTCTAACATCCACAAGCTGGAATACAAAGTCAATGTCTGAATAAATAAATTGGAGTTCTCAACAAGTCTCAAATACAAAATGTCTGAGTAAAGGAAATAAGACACACAGCCTTTACAACTTCTAGAACATAACTCTCAAATGTCTAAACAAAATATCTACTGTGGAGCTCTATAAATAAAATAAACTACAAAAGTAAGATGGACGCAAATATGTATCACCATCAACCTGCGACTCTCCGTGCACCTGGCTCGTTACCTAAAATGGGAGGGGTCAACGAGCGTCAAAGCGCTAGCGAGCAACATCACAACCAACCCCAGGGGAGAGGGCTCGTTGTATACAAAAAATACAGTTAATACATATATACGTAAATCATTGATCCTAACAATAAGAGGATTTTAGTATTTAGGAAATTACAACACGAGCATGGGTACGTCGAGCGAAATAATCCAAACAAGGAAACCCTTATGTATATACCTTGTATCTCAAATTGTAAATCCCTAAACACCAAACACCAAAATCTAATACAGGAACAATAATATAAAGAAGACTAACCCATCTCAGAACTCAAATACCATGTCATGCCAAAACCCACATAAGTGTCATGTCCAGTCTGTGTAAATGTAGTGTCATACTCAAGGTTTAAACAGGTGTCCAACACATGGACTAAGACTAGATGTAGCGGATGTCTAACACATGGACTGCATATGTAAATTGTCCAACACATGGACTGAAAAATGAATGTCCAACACATGGACTGAATATGATAAATGCCCAACACATGGACTACACATAATAATTGCCCAACACATGGACTAAGTGAAATATATAAAAAGATGCATATACACTAATTTCACATGTGTCTCGGTGTGCAAATCTAAACTCGTGTCCGTAAGTCATCTCACATGTAGAGATACATAATAAACAATAATTTCTAACACCAGATATTCGAGGTGACTCCTCGTTCACTTTGACGCCCCTGGGTTCACACATGGCTGCAGTCTAAGATAAAACCAAGAATGTCAAACCTGTCATGCACTACATCGTGTAATAACATGTTTTACCATCAAAATTACTATCTCTCTAGAATAGTCAATAACAGGTGTAGGTACAAAAGCAAGTAAAAGATAATACAAGAGATAACTGATGAAATGATAGAGATCAAAATAATATTTCATCATTCAACATACAGAAAGACAAAGTCAATGTCTGAAATAAATAAACTAGAGTTCTCAACAAGTCTCAAATACAAAATGTCTGAGTAAAGTAAATAAGGCACACAGCCTTTACAACATCTAGAATAAAGTCCTCAAATGTCTAAACAAAGTCTATAGTGGAGCTCCAGAATAAAACATAGCTACAGTAGACAGCTGAACACTAAAGTGCATCATCATCAACCTGCGACTCTCCGGACACCTGGCTCGTTACCTGAAAGGGGGAGGGGCAACGAGCGTCAAAACGCTAGCGAGCAACATCACAACCAACCCCAAGGGAAAGGGCTCGTTGTATATGTAAAATACAGTTAATACATATAAATCTAAAATCATTGATCCTAACAAAAGAGGATTTTAGTATTTAGAAATTTATAACACGAGCATAGATACGTCGAGCGAAATAATCCAAACAAGGAAACCCTCATGTATATACCTTGTATCACAAATTGTAAATCCCTAAACACCAAACCTAAAATCTAATACAGGAACAATAATAAAGAGAAATACAACCTATCTCAGAACTTAAACACGATGTCATGTCATAACCTACATAAGTGTCATGTCATAAACTCATGTAGAATGTCATATTCGAGGTTAAGACAGGTGTCCAAAACATGAACGAGATATGGTGAATGCCCAACACATGGATTGCCCAACACATGGGCCAAATGGTGAATGTCCAACACATGGACTGTATAATATAATTGCCTAACACATGGACTGAAAATACATGTCCGTCCAACACATAGACTGTACAAACTATGTAAATATCGATGAGATATGTGAAAAGATATACTTGTACAAATTTCACATGCGTTTCGGTGTACGATTCTAAACTGGTGTCCTCAGGTCATCTATCATGCATAGATATATAGTAAAACTGAAACCTAGTATCAGATAATCGAGGCAATCCCTCGAACACGCTGAATACACCACAAAAACCAACAGTGCACAAAAACTGTGCGGCGGTCGACTGCAGGGGCCACTCCGGTCTACCGCGCACAGAGCAGAAACTCACTGGGCTCAAAACTGTGCGGCGGTCGACCGCAGAGGTCCCTCCGGTCGACCGTGCACAGAGCAGAAACTTTACTATTCAGCTAAACGTCCCGCGGTTGACTGCTGCGCCTACCGCGGTCGACCGTGCAGAGGGAAGACAGACTCTGCCCTTCTGCGCGCCCAACGGTCGACCGCCGCGTCCACCGCGGTCGACCACGAAACAGACAGAAGCCCAGTTAGGGTTTCTGTCAGCTTCAAAACAAATTGAAACATGATGATTTCTATGTTAACAAAAAATCTAACTTTTCTAATTTGTCATATGGCAGAAAGCAACGAATTTAAACGTGAAAAATCTCATCACCAAGATCCCAAACACATATAAACATGATTTAAATGTTTTTAAAAACAATAAAAACGAGATTTAACTCTTATTAAAACGTATTCAGATCTAGATCTTTTAATAAAAATTCGTTGTTGAGCTTTTAAAATCTGAAATACTTGATTTTCGCATCATATGCCATAATGATCTATTACATATACATAAAATACGATTTAGGCTAAATAAAACCAGTTTAAAACTCAAATGAAACATGAAAAACAAAGGGGATGAAGTTGGGCGAGATGTTACTCATCTCTGATATGAACAAAGCTCCTGGATCTGTAGGAAAACGATTCCCTTCGCTGAATCACACCAAAAAATCCGCTGTAAATCCTTTGAAACTCCAAAATCACCAAAAATGAAAACTAGGGTTTTTAGGGAGAGAGGGGGTTAGGGTTTCTAAGTTCTGATGAATAGAAGGCTCTCTCGGGTACAATAGTTTATATACTAGCCCCACAAACTTGACCTGAAACCCGTTAAGACCCAAACTGAGAAAAGCAACCAGACTGTTGTGCGGTCGACCGTCGCGCCCAGGGCGGTCGACCACATAACAGGAAAGAAAATCCTGTGTGCCCGACTGTTGTGCGGTCGACCGCCCCACCCGTCGCAGTCGACCGCGCAACAGAAAAAATGTCGGTTATGTTTGGTAATCTACATGTTGGTCTATCCACTTGATTTCTCTTACATAAATCACTTGTTTGACTCCCAAACACTTGTTATCACATTCATCTATGATATGCATAAATATTTATCACAAAAGAGTTATTTATCACTAATAATTAATATATATTCATTATAAAAATACGGGGTTCTACATTCTCCCCCCCCTTAAAAGAATTTCGTCCTCGAAATTCGGAAATCAAACATGTCTTGTAATATTAACTTCTAGATAAGAACATATTGATATTTATACTTAACGATCTAAAATGGTAATATTCCGCTCAAACCCTAATCTAGTGGAACTAGTACGTCGGGCGAAAAATCCAAATAAGGAACTCCCCATATATATACCATGTGTTCCAAAAGATTAAGAATTAAGCGGAAATATCCTCGTTCTAGTGTTAAATGTAAATATAACCAAAGATATAATCATAAGATAAGATACATATCATAATTAAATCAATTTACCTGCTCAAACAGGTGTGGGTAGCCGCGACGCATGTCGTCTTCGTGCTCCCAAGAAATCTCCTCAATGCCTCTTCGGTTCCATTGAACCTTCACCAAAGGAATTACCTTGTTCCTAAGTCTCTTGACCTCTCTGGCAAGAATACAATCTGGAATCTCAACAGTAGTCAAATCATCCTGAAACTCAATCTCCGGTGCATCCAACACTCGCTGTTGCTTCTCATCATGTAAGTGCTTCTTAAGCATAGAAACATGAAATACATTGTGTATACCAGACATCAATGCTGGAAGATCAAGTCTGTACGACACAACTCTAACGCGCTCAAAAATCTGAAACGACCTAATATATCTCGGCACAAGCTTCCCCCGTCTTCAGAATCGCTGAACGCCTTTCATAGGCGATACCTTCAGCATAACTAAATCTCCAACCTGAAACTCCAAGGGTCTTCGTCTCTTATCTGCATAGCTCTTTTGCCGATTCTGAGCAGCTAGAATCCTCTCTCTGGTCAATGCTATCTTTTCAGTAGTCTGCCTCACAAGCTTTGGCCCAAGCATCAAGCTATCCTTCGGTTCTGCCCAACATATCGTTGATCTACAAGACCTCCCATACAATGCCTCATACGGAGCCATACCGATTGTCGCTTGATAACTATTGTTATAAGCTAACTCTATCAGTGGAATATGATCCTCACAGCTGCCCTGAAAGTCAATGACACAAGCCCGCAACATGTCTTCCAACAGCTGATTTACTCTCTCCGTCTGACCATTCGTCTATGGGTGAAATACACTATTGTATGATAGTCTGCTGCCAAATGAATCCTGAAAATTCCTTCAAAAGTGGGAAGTGAACACTGAACCTCGATCTGATACAATCATGTATGGAACTCCATGAAGTCGAACTATCTCCTTAATAAATATCCTCGTATAGGCCTCGGCGGTATAAGTAGTCCTCACTGGAATGAAATGTGCCGACATCGTCAACCGGTCCATAATCACCCAAACTGAATCATTCCCCTTCTTCGACTTCGGCAACCCTACAATGAAGTCCATAGAAATATCCGTGCACTTCCACTCTGGAATGGGTAAAGGCTGAAGTGTTCCTGCTGGTCTCTGATGCTCTGCTTTCACCTGCTGACAGGTAAAACTCATAGCCACATACTCAGCAATCTCCCTACGCATGCCACTCTACAAGAAGTGTCTCTTCAGATCATTGTACATCTTAGTAGTCCCTGGATGTACTGTGTACCGAGTACGATGTGCTTCATCAAATAACTCCCTCTTCAGCTCAGCACTGGATGGCATAACTAGCCTACTCTTCATCCGAAGACCTCCATCTGCTCCATTGGTCCAATCAGCCTTAGGCTCTTTGGAAATCTCCTCCTTTCGGATTTGAATCCAAGAGTCTCCCAACTGAGCTCTGACAAATCAGTCACTCCAAGATGGCTGCACTGACACAGCTCCCAAAAATGCACTGGTTCCACCAATCTCGGGTCTAAAATCAAACTAGCTTAGAGTAAGAAGATCCCGATATAATGAACATCTCAAGGCCGTAACCCGATGCCGACGCTTCCTACTTAAATCATTTGCTACGACGTTCGCCTTCCCCGGATGATACTGAATCGCGAACTCGTAGTCCTTGATAAACTCAATCCACCTCCTCTATCTCTGGTTGAGTTCCTTCTAAGAAAAGAGATACTTCAGACTCTGATGGTCTGTGAACAACTCAAACTGCACTCCATATAAGTAGTGCCTCTATGACTTCAGTGTAAATACCACTGCTGCTAACTCCAAGTCATGAGTGGGATAGTTCTGCTCATGCACCCTCAGCTGCCGTGAGATATATGCTACTACTCTCTGAGTCTGTATCAACACACCTTCTAAGCCTACCAAGGATGCATCTATATACACCACAAACATCCTATCGCTGCTCGGAATAGTCAAAACCGGCGCTATAGTCAACTTAGCCTTCAAGATATCAAAGGCCTTCTGGCACTCCATGCTCCAAATGAACTGTACACCCTTCTTCATAAGGTATGTAAGTGGCGTCAAAATCTTCGAGAAGGCCAGAATAAACTTCCTGTAATAGCCGGCTAAACCCAAAAAGCTACGAATCTTTGTCACCGTCTTCGGCGGCTCCAAATCAAGAACTGATGTAACCTTAGCTGGACCCACTACTATGCCCTCTCTATTGATGATGTGGCCGAGAAATCTAACTTCTAAAACCCAAAATTCACACTTGCTGAACTTGGCATATAACTGATGCTCCTATAGAGTCCTCAAAGCTAACCGTAGATGCTGCTCGTGTTCTGCCTCCGATCTCGAATAAATGAGAATATCATCGATAAAAACAATCACAAACTGATCCAAGAAAGGATGGAAAACCCGGTTCATCAAATCCATGAATACCGCGGGTGCATTGGTCAACCCAAATGGCATGACCATGAACTCGAAGGATCCATATCGAGTAAGAAAAGCGGTCTTGGGAATATCCATCTCCCGAACCAGTAACTGATGATAACCAGAACGGAGATCAATCTTTGAGAAATACTACGCTCCCTGTAACTGGTCGAACAAGTCATCAATCCTAGGTAATTGGTACTTATTCTGAATAGTGACATTGTTCAACTCTTGATAATCAATGCACAATCTCATACTACCGTCCTTCTTCTTCAAGAAGAGGACTGGTGCGCCCCACGGAGAATGACTCCGACGAATAAAACCCTGAGCTAATAACTCGTCCAATTGGGTCTGAAGCTCTCTCATCTCAGCTGGTGCCATGCGATAGGGTGCACAGGATATCGGGGCTGTACCTGGTTTCAACTCAATACAAAACTCAACCTCTCTCATAGGAGGTAATCCAGGTATGTCCTGAAAGACATCCTGATACTCTGAGACAACTCTAGTATCTAATAAATCAATGCCCTGATCCTGTCACATCACCTCCTCAATGTACGCCAGAAATTACTCCGCAAAACGGTTACCCTGAGAGGTTGCTAGAATCATCTCGGACCCATCGGACGCTCGAAACTTGACTGTCTTCGCAAAGCAGTCAATACTAATATGGTAGGAAGACAACCAATCCATACCAAGGATAACTGTTCGCGGGAAAAATTGTATGTTTCATTGACGTCATTGCTTTCTTAAATAACAGTTTTTCTATTACAAAAGATCCGGTCTTTTTATAAGATCCGGTTACAACGAAATCAACAAAAAATAAAAATTACAACTTTCCTTATTTGTCGAACAAATCGCAAGATCCTGTTTTACGGTCTCTTGCTTTGGTGGTTCTTTGCCTCCGCCGGGGTTTATCCGTAGACCACCGCGTGATCTAGATCCAGTCGGATCTACACGATAATAACGGATGTTATTTCACGAAAGAAATAACAGCCGGGGGGAATTATTTCACCAAGGAAATAATCGCCCGAAGTAATCGAGATCGACCAAGCGAAATCGATACTCTTCTCGGGATCAAAGACCAAGCCTTGATCCGGAGGATGATCGTGTAGATCTCAGATCCGATCTCTCTCGAACTCCTGCCTTATTTGACGTGGACGATCGCTAAGAATCATATCTAAAAAATTAAGTCTTCGAAGCTCCGACGATCTGAAGTTCAGTTCTCAATTCGGCAGAGTTTCTTCTCCAAAAGTTCAAAAGTCCCTCACAAATGAGCATCCAGGCCCTATTTATAGGCATTCAAAACCAGATCTGGGCCCAGATCTGGTCTGAGCCCAGGTGGCTCGGCCACCGAGCCACCAAATGGTGGCTCGGCCTTGGCCGAGCCACCAAGAGGTGGCTCGGCCACCGAGCCACCCTAAGGTGGCGCCGAGCCACCAAAAGGTGGCTCGGCTTTGGCCGAGCCACCAAGAGGCGGCTCGGTTTTGGTCGAACCCTCTTGTTGTTGGTTGTTTCGCCGTTTTTCGGTTCTGTTGTTTATCCGAACTTCATTCGTTGATCTGATTTGGTAATCCGAATCCCGATTTGGCAGTAAATCCGCTTTGGTGTTTGAGTTCGCTCTTGGTTGGATGACTCGTTGATTCCTCGATCCGTTAGCTTGCGTACGGTTCATTAACTTCGTCGCCTCGTTAATCCGCTTCGTCGCGTCTCACTTAGCTTCGATATATCGCCCGATGGTTCGTTGGTTTGTCGAATCACCGTACCGAGCTGTGTTAAGGGACCTATAAGCAGTTTTATACGCCTACAGATACCCCCTCCAAAGTTTTCCAGCCTCGTTCTTTTATAGAAGAGTCTGGAATACTTTGGATATGATTGTCCCCACCTTCAATCGGTGTAACGGGACTTTGGAATGGCTTCTGTTCTCGATTCTTTCAATCCACCAGGCTATTCGGTGCTTTGTCGAATATCTGTAAGAGTTCCAGTGCTGCATTTATTGTCTGACCGTTGTCGGAATTTTGAACTTGAAGTCAATTCCTGATTTCTTGATCTTTAGCTCGTGTTTGTTGTTTTAACATATAACTAACAATCGATTGGTACTTGCAACGCGTTGTGCGCCGTTTGGGCTTCATGGTAGCGCGTTGTCCGGCATTTGACATAGTTTATACTCGTACGTCTATTGGAGTCTACACAGTTTAAGCTCTTAAGGATTTGGAGCAGGGAGGTCTAGTTTATACTCATACACTCTTGGGAGTTATGTTGAGTTATCCTTAAGAATATTTTTAGAAAAATATACTCCAAAAACTTCTCAACAAAAAATAGGGAATAGTTTATACTCATATACCTTATTGGAGTATTTTTTTAGGTTCGAATGATCTGAACCGGCTTGATAATGACCCAGAAAAGGTAGTAATTAGGCTCAAAAAATCCTTCCAACCTTTCCAAATATATGGGAGAGAGGTTAATAAATGAGGGACTGAAGCGTAGGTCGATCTGAAGTCGTTTCGATGCTTGATTCAGCTTCAATTTGAATTTTGGTTCAAATCTGGTTCAAACTGGTTCAGAACTAGTTCAAACTGGTTCAATCTGGTTCAACCTGGTTCAAGACTGGTTCAAGACTGGTTCAGTCTGGTTCAGCTTGGTCTGGTCTGGTTCAGACTGGTTTGGTCTGGTTCAGCCTCATTTGAACTGATTTGGCTTGATCTGGTCTGGTTCAGAACTGGTCTGGTCTGGTCTGGTTCAAGGCTGGTTCACTCTATAAAAGAGTTCTTTTTCTCCTCTCTAGGGTCGGTCCCCCTCATCCCTATTTTTTGATTTTCTCTTCCCTCGAGCATCCTTTCTCCTTCAAACCTTCAAATTTGTCTTAGATCTAGGTTTTCTTTTGATCTTAGACTGAAAAATCCTCCAAAACTTCCATATTTAAAGTTTCTCTCAGACCCCTCGAGCACGTGGTTCGAGCCCCTTCAAGATCTAATTTTGTTGGGTTTTTGAGCTTTCCCTCAGGTAAATCCTCCATAATCTTGTCATATTTCATATTTAATTCATCATATGAATTTGTGGGATTGTTTATGAGGGTTAGGGTTGTGATTTGATGCCCCAAGCTCATATTTCAGGGGGTAGAATTTGTAGATCTGAGGGGTCTAATTGCAAATAAAGAGGGGGTAAAAATTTTTAGGGTTAGGGTTTGTCACCCTAACTAAAAAAGTTATTTATTTTTATCTGATCCCCTGATTCATTTTGCAGATCATCATATCGTATATCCCGAGAGGTCGATCCCCTGCTGTGTCGACTGATGGCGTGCTTCCTTCATACGCTGGTGAGCTCTTTTTGGCATTTTTTTGGAAATTTGTAAACTAATCCTGTATCCCCGCTTTGTTCTTCTTGGTGAGACAATTGGGAAGAACCTTGATTCTACTTGGTGAAGATTAACGCTTTAAAGATAGGTTTTGCTTGGTCAAAACCATATCTCAAAATAAATAAAGGGGGCGTTTTGCCGCTGCATTGTGCTTTATAAGGCAGGGATATGTCGCTGACATACCCTATCTTATGAATGCATAATGTGGCCAAAACGTCTCACCCTTTATAAGACAGTGACTCTATCTTACCTATTCATAAGATGAGTTCAACTTCTTTTATTGCCTTATATTACTGAAACTAACAAACACTTAATTGCTTATTTTCAGTGGAATATCCCTCTGGAGCATTTTCATCCCATGCCATAGACGGGCGCCGTGACGAGTATTACTCGACTTCCAATGACTTTTCACCTATTCCGCTCACTCTTCAATTTGCTCCGGGCACGTCGACAGAGGTTGCCCAAGCGGTGAAGGAAGGTGGACATCGAGCTCTCCGACAGTTGATTACGGATGCGCCTTTCATGAAGGATACCAGCTCTGTTCAGCCTCTCAGGAAGACTGACTTCTTATTCGACGACTCTGTTGAAGACCTCGCTGCAGTGTTTATTAATGCCGAACAGTGGCTTCATAAAGATGGCGAGGGTTTCTTATACTTGCCGAAGATTCCTTGTCACCGCTCATTGACTGAGCTCAGGTGTCAGGCTGTGACACGGAAGATGTCGTGGCGTTTGACGGAGGAGCACGAGAGCGTTCACTGTGGCTACATCACCCATTAGGCAGCTCCCGGTTCGAGCAGGAGCCATATTGTTGGATTGCATCCTGGAGTATTGGGACTGGATGCACCGCCGCGCAATGAGTTTTTCTCTTCTGCTTCTACTTTGAAGAACCGTCTCGCTGACTTAGGATGGGAGTTGCCTGTATCGCGCCACAGATTCTATGGCTGGACCCATTCTTCAGACAGGCTTTGGTGGGCCCGTATGATGAATTATGTCTTAAGCCGGTGGAGCGAGGAGTTGAGCGCTTGTGGTCTATATGCGGCGATTCGTTCTACCATGTATGGTTTACCCATCAGCGCTAATCATTTCTTCGCCTTGTACGAGCTCTATAACCCGGACTTGAACACTTTCCTGACTAGGCACGGAGAGTTAGGCTTGGCTCTCCATGAGATGAACAAGATTTCTGGTTTGCCTATGGGCAAGATGTTGTATCAGGAGTACTTTCCCTCCAACCATGAGTTGACTCAGCTGAAGGACCGCATGCCCCATCGTTATGAGACCTTATGGGACCTCACGTGCCACTATCATATTGCTCTGGCACAGTCTGAGCCTTTAGCGAAGAGGACCAAGTCACATGTGAGCCTGAAGCAATTCGCGTGTTACTTGTTCAGAAATCTGGAGAGCAATTCTGGCAAGGCTATTTGTGAGCTGGCGACGCTTACTCCATCAGAGGTTAATGAACTGTTGAAGAGGATTAACGCTCACTCCTATACCATTAGCGGTCCCGAGGGTGGCTTTCCTGCAGGGACCAAGTTTAAATCATTCTTATGGCACGCGACCACATCGATTCAGCCGATGACCCTTCTTGCCGGTTACCTCGCTATCTGGTTAAAGAAATGTGTGGTCCCGTATCAGTCCGGTGACAATTTGCCATTGGAAGTGCTCTACCCAGCGGTTCAGCTTGTTTATGGCAAGGAACTTTCGCTTCTTCCGGTGATGGTAGCGACTATTCATCGAGGACTTCGACAGATTTCTAAGGCTTTCACCCAGAAAGAAGATGAACCGTCGGCTCGGATTCCTCTTACTAAGGTGGAGCTTCCATACACTTATTTGATGGCTTGGTTCGTCCTTCATCGCTCTGATATGATGTCAGCACCTAGCATCACAGATCGCTTCGTCCCTCTGGTACATTTGTTTGAGAATAGCACGTGGGAGGGGCGAGGATTCCCTGAAATCAGGAAGCAGCTACAGGTCCACAAGTGCTGGGCATTCTCTACTTGCTTCCCGCAGTTCTTCAGCCGATATGGCGAGTGCTTGAGTGATGAGGAGATACCGAGGGGATTTCAAACTCATCTAGATGTTGGCTGCTTTAATTGGCTAATGAACATTAGGCCGGGTTATCTGACTTTTCGGGTGAGGAATTAATGTTTCATAGAGCCATATCTACCTTGCCGATTCGCTCGCCAGTTTGGCTATGATCAGCTTTATGTCGGGAACCCGCGTCAGCAGCTCCGGACTCATGGAGGTTTGGTCGACGATCTTCGGGCATGGTTGTGGACCGTGATAGGCTGCACTGGTGCTAGGTTCAGTCTCCCAGGTGCTGAGCGTCAGTTGAAGCTCACATTCTTGAGCTGCAGGTGGTTGTTAGCAGCTAATAAACTTGTCCCCGTGAAGCCGATTGCAGAGCTAGTAGTTGAGGAGGCTTCTAAGGCTGATTCTCGCATGATTCGGGAAGATGCTCGGTCACAGAGGATGCAGAGCAAGACTCGTCGAATCGACGAAGAAGGAGAAAAGACCTTCGATTATACTGAAGAGGTCTCAGGCGGAGCTCCCGAGGAATATTTCGAACGAGGTAAATAACTTATCTTTTCCCTCTGTCTTCCAGAGTTATCAATCTTGACAACCGTTTGATGTTTCAGGGACAGTGGCTGATAAGGAAGAAGGATCGCGTCCTTTTACTCAGGCGAGACCTCCGATTGTTGTCCCAGCTGCTAAGCGAACGAAATTAGCCCACAAACCGCGTGAAGATACACGAGCATTTGAGATGGATTTGGCTGGTGATGATTTCGCTAGCGACGGAGGTAACATCTACCCTATATCCCATCCTTTTGATCATTCGGAACTTCGGGCTCATACTTTTCCATTTCTATATAGGAGAACGTGGGGAAGGGGAGATGAATCTCGATCCTGCCTCGCGTGATTTTACATTTTCTGATGAGCCTGACTCACTACATCAGGTAGAAAAGCCTGCAGAAGATGCCGATGTTAGGGAGACTACCAATGTAGGACCTGATTCAGCGAATCCAGGTATATCTACCATTGACAGTATCCCCTTTAGATGGCAATCAAAGGAGCTGAACGATTCAGAATTCGTACCTCCCTTAATTGTCTTTATGCTTCTTGCTCTTTTAGATAAATTGCAGGAGGCAAACGTGGACCTTGGGAGCAAAGAGGCTAGCATACCCGTAGGAGGTAACTCATTTCCATTGGTCGTAGTCCCTTTATTCTTCCTCGCATTTATATTTTCTTGTGTCAGATTTTTCGACTGATGATTTCGACGAGGAAGGTTTGCTTGTGGATACTCCTATGCTTCACTTCATATATGGCTCTCCTCAAATTGATGGCCAATTGCTTGAAGATATGATTCCTGAGTCTGCACTCCCCAAGAATTTTGAGGATCGTCATTTTGAAGGTACGTGCCTCTTCTTCAATTAATTATAGGACTAACCATTTTTGACTAATACAGTTATAATCCCGTTTTGTGTTTGACAGAAGCTTTTGTCGAGACCGATCCCGTTGAGTCGGCTGTGGAACCAACAATATCAGCTGATACATCAATAGCAGTTACACCTCCACTACCCCCAGTGACTGAAGGGGAAGGAGGTATAAATTAAGCAACTGAGAAATGCCAGTTATTTCCTTATCAAGGCTTTTGACGGATTTCCTTTTGTAGGGCTTCCTTCTCGGCTTCATGTCCTCGTGAAGGAGTTGTTATCAGACGACGATCCTGATATGTTCGTCATTTGCATGGAAGTCCGCTCCTTCTTCTCCTTCGTGAATACCATGATTGGCAAGCTCTTCCACGGCGGATTTTCCCTTTGCCGGTTTAAACCTTTCCTTGATTCTAGGATAAATTTGATAAGGGATGCAGGATGTCCGGATCTAGCGAAGGCTATGATTGATGACCTCGATTGCCTGGAGTACGAGCTTCAGATGTTACATGAGCTCCGGGATGCAGGTGCCTCTTCTTTCATTGCTGTCGATTTGGATACTCGCTTGCAGACATGGTGCGATACTCGAGTTCTTGCTGAGCTCGAGCTTCAGGTGCAGCGGGATCGGGTGGATCGAGTTGAGGCCAACCTTGCTGTCAGATCATCTTCACTTGCCGAACTTGACCTTTCCATTGCCTCTTGCGGGACCAAGGTAGAACAGCTCAGAAAAGAACTTCGCGAAGGAGAGGAGACCTTGAGTATCCTTCAGATGACGAAAGTACAAGATCAGCAAGCCCACGTTGCCTTATCTGAGGAGTTGAGATCCTTGAAGCAGAAGCTGGCTGAGACGGAGGCGGTTGCTGTGAAGACCTTAGCCACCACTGAAGAGTCCATCAGAGCTGAATTGCAGGATGAGCTTAGGCAAGCTTATGATGAGAAGCTATCTAAGATTAGTCAGCAGATTTTTAGCCATGGGCTTGATGTATGATTTTATTTGCTGAACATTTTGACTTTTTGATCTTCTTAGTGAAAATGATTTTATCTTTCTCTTTATTATGATTCCTCACTCTGTTTAGAATGATTAACCATAATACTCATAGGATTTTTGGCAAACCCTCAGCCTTCAACGGATTTCATTAGCCTTTACCGACTACCGTTTGAGTCGGGCTTGCATGCGGATTGTCTAAATCCGTTCCGCATATAACGTTATGCTAAGAGAGTGAATTCTCTGAGACTTTGTGTTATGATTTCGAATACATAGGCTTTACCATTTGTTACGGGAATAGGTTACCCGGTGACGCGTGTTAGGCGTTGACTTTAGGATTTTTGGATAACCCCCAGCCTTCAACGGATTTGATTAGCCTTTACCGACTACCGTTTGAGTCGGGCTAGCATGCGGATTGTCTAAATCCGTTCCACATGTGACGTTGTGCTAATGGAATGAACTCCCTTAGACTTGTTGCTACGACTTCGAATACGTAGACTTCGCCATTGTTATGAGAATAGGCTACCCAGCAACGTGTATTAGACGCTGACTTATCCCTATTTAGGCTTTGGGTTAAAGGTCCCCAGAATCTTGTTCTGGTGTCTTTTTTATCAGTAAAAGACTAAACTAGCGACGCGTGTTAGGCGTCGGCATATCCTTTCTTAGGATTCAGGATGAAATTCCCCATGCGTGTAAGGCATGGATTTTGATGTTATTAATAACAACCTACCACAATATTGAATATGTTGGCGGGTGTTCTTTTTAACGGTTAAGAACTAACTGACAGTGCGTGTTAGGCGCAGACTTATCCCTGCTTAGGTTTCAGGATAAGATACCCCAGAATCAAACACTGGTGTCTTTTTCTACGGAATAAGACTAAACCAGCAGCGCGTGTTAGGCGCAGACTTATCCCTGCTTAGGATTCGGGATAAACTTCCTAGGATGAATCCTAGATTTGATAAATTTTTGAAAAAAGGGTGTGGGAAAGGAAGAATTTTATATTCTATTTCCCGGTCTTCTTTTAGGGTGAAGGCGAACCCGAAAACAAGGAAGGAAGAATTTTATATTCTATTCCTTGATTCTAGAAAGGAAGAATTTTATATTCTATTTCCAGCACAAAAAGAAACTAGAAGTGGGATCTCCACTCCGAGAATCCGGAAAATCTAGATAAATTTACCTTTTATAGGATTGGTTATCTAGTCTGAAGATGAGTTCTTCGTTTATCAAAGTGAAATTTTAACTTCGGTTATAACCATGAGAAGGTTTAACCAAAGAGAAAAAGAAGGGAGTTCTTTCGTTTATCGAAAGGGGACTCTGAACTGAAAGTGGACCTCTTGTTCGTGGAAATAATCAAGAGGGGAATTTGCTAGTAGTGGTTTGGACCAGAAAGACATTTTTTGTGAACTCACTGTCAATTGAAATCGATCAGTGAGGGATTTTGGTGGTGAAAATGATTTTGGGTTATCCTCTAGAATATTAAGTGTAATATTCTTCAAGGAACTTCCCGGTAAATGGGTTATCCTGAATGTACTAGGGATAGTACTTTTTCAGAAACTTCTCATTTATTGGCATTAATTGCCTGGCGCCCTCTTGAGTAATCAGCCGATATGCGCTGTTTGAGTAGACTGTGTCTATCATAAACGGTCCTTCCCATTTGGGTTTAAATTTACCTTTCTTCTTGGAATTAAGGATTATCGGTCGTCGAGCAGCGAGAACCAGATCTCCTTCCTTGAAGCTTCTCTGTCGGACTCTTTTGTTAAAAGCCCTAGATATTCTGGCTTGATAAAACTCAATGTGTTGTTGAGCTTCCAAACACTTTTCATCCAACATCTCGAGTTCTCTGAGATGTTTCTGATGTTGCTCTTCTGTCGTCATCTCAGTTGTGAGGGCGATCCGAAGGGATGGAATTTGGATTTCCAACGGTAGCACAGCTTCACATCCGTATACCAACGAATATGGGGTAGCCCCGTCGGTGTACGTATGGTAGTACGATAAGCCCAGAGTGCTTCACCGAGTTTGTCGTCCTAGTCTCGTTTATTGGTCTTCACGAGCTTTGACAGGATCTTAATGATCGTCTTGTTGAAGGCCTCAGCCAATCCGTTTGCGGCGGGATAATAAGCTGTTGACGAAATATCTTGAATCTTCAATTTGTCACAAAATCTGACGAAGGCGTTGCTTATGAACTGTGGACCGTTGTCGTGAATGATCCGTCTCGGCACGTCGTGTCGGTATATGACATGATGTTTGATGAAATTGATAACGTTGTTCGTCTTCACTTCTTTAAGCGGAATTGCTTCAGCCCACTTTAAAAAGTAATCCGTAATTGCGAGAATGAATCGATCACCTTTGACTGAAGGGGGAAAGATAGGACCGACAATGTCCATACCCCACGTCTCGAACGGCCAGGATGTGGCTGACGTGTGTAAATGCTCTGGTGGTTGGTGCATATAATTTGCATGTACTTGACAGGCATGACACTCTCGGGCATACTCGATTGCATCACGAACCATTGTTGGCCAAAAATATCCCATTCTCATGATGCGATCATACAGTTTGGGACCGGGCTGATGCGCACCACATTCTCCTTCGTGTGCTTCCTTAAGAACTTCTTCTGCTTCTTTATTCGAAAGGCATCGGAGCAACAAACCATCGTACCCTCAACGGTATAATATATGGGTCTCGGTATTATAGAAGAATCTTGGTGCTCTTCGGCGGATCGATTCCCTTTCTTTTACATCCTCTGGTAAAAAGCCATATTGGACGTAATCAATGATAGAAAAACGCCAATCGCGGGACTCAGACTCAATTTGAGTTGAGTTCACCTCCTTGGCGCTTATGTTCTTATCATCTTCCTCTTCAATATCCATATTGTATATGGGTATGCAGAGTTGATGTGATCTTACTGTGACTAGCAGTTCAGTCTCGGGAGGCTGCGCAAGTGATACCGCTAGTGTTGCCAGTGCATCCGCATAAGCGTTTTGGAGACGAGGGATGTATTCAATAAAGAATTCTTCAAAAGAATCTGCCATCCTGACGGACTCTTGGTGGTATGGGATCAGGTCTGGGTTCCTGACTTCATATTCTCCCCGAACTTGGTTGACTATCAATTGAGAGTCCCCAAAAGCTTCGAGATATTCGACCCCCAGCTCTTTGGCGAAACTGAGTCCAATGAGAAGCGCGTTGTACTCGGCAACGTTATTGGAACATGGATCAGTCAATGAATAAGCCCGAGGCATCACATGCTTCCCCGGGGAAACTAAAACAACTCCAACTCCAGAGGAGACTCTAGAACATCCGGGGGTTATTGCCACATTAGCTGCTCTTGAGGCACCATCGAAGTACAATTACCATACTTGTTGATGCGATGTAGTGTTAACCTCGTGGGTTTCATCCGGCAAGTCATCGTATACTTCTGCCATATTCGTTGTCGGGTTTGCCGCCAAAAGATCACAAATTGCTTGTCCTTTGATCGACTTCTGCTGTTTGAAGTGCAAATCATATTAGGACAAGAGAAGGGCCCACTTCGCTAACCGCCAATTCATAGAGGCCGGTTACGTCATAAATACCCGTACTGGATTAACGTTAGAAATAACGTAAATCGTATGTCCGACTAAGTAATGCCGCATCTTTTGCATTGCGAATACCAATGCGAGGCATTCTTTCTCAATCATCGGGTATCGAGACTCAGCGCCTACCAATGTCCGACTTAGGTAATAGACTGCCTGTTCGTGACCGTTATCATCGTCTTGTGCTAGTAAAGCACTTATCGAGTGGTTCATCGCCTTGAGATAAATCAAGAACGGTTTACCTGATTTTGGTGCAACGAGAACAAGAGGGTTCGCCAGATATGTTTTGATATCTTCGAATGCTTTTTGGCAGGCGTCGTCCTAGATAAATGACACACCTTTCTTGTTTAGTTTAGAGAATGGTTGGCACTTCCCAGAAAGATTTGAGATGAACCATCGGATGTAAGCTAAATGCCCTTGCAATCCTCTGAGTTCTCTTAGATTTCTAGGGGGTTGCAATTCATGTATCGCCTTCACTTTATCAGGATCGATATGTATACCCTAGTGGTGACGACGAATCCAAGGAATTTTCCGCTGGATATTCTAAGGAAGGATTTAGTGGGGTTCATCTTCAATTGATGACTCCTCATGAGATCGAACATCGTCTTCAAGTCCTTGATATGATCTTCTTTGTTATGGCTTTTTACCACCAAATCATCAACGTAGCACTCAACTGTTTTCCTGACATGTTCTTGAAAAATCTTAGTCATTGCTCGCTGGTACGTGGCGCCCGCATTCTTTAGACCGAAAGGCATCACTGTGTAGCAAAAGACACCGAGGGGCGTTCTGAACGCTGTATGCTTCTCGTCCTCTGGGTGCATCTTGATTTGGTTATATCCTGAAAAGTCATCCATAAAGGACATTCTCTCAAATCCGCACGTATTGTCGATAATGACATCCGTGATTGGGAGAGGAAAGTCGTCTTTTGGACATGCCGCATTCAGGTCCCTGAAGTCGATGCAAATCCTGATTTTACCGTTCTTCTTCATGACTGGAACGATATTGGCTAGCCAGTCTGGATGTTGTTCCTCTCGGAAAAATCCTGATTCGATCAATTTCTTAACCTCTGCCTCAATGGCTTCCATAATCTGCGGATGAAACCGTCTTTGTTATTGTTTGACAGGTTTGGCATCCGTCTTGATATCGAGGCGGTGCATTGCCACATTGGGGTCGAGCCCTGACATGTCTTCATAGTTCCAAGCGAAGACGTCAATATACTCCCTGATGAGAGCAATTAATTCCTCCTTTTCATTTGGGGGAAGACTATCACTGATGAATATGGGCCTTGGGTTGACCTCGTCACCCATATTAATTTGGACTATTTTATCCTCAGTGGGGGGTTCCCTTTGTTCAAACCTATCGCCGTACTGCATGTTTAGGTGATGAACCCATGGGTCTTTCCATGTTGGCATTTGATCGTCGTCCTCCATTATGGATTGATCAGCTGTAGCCATGTTCGCCATTAGGGCTTTGAATACTTCACCCAGACTTGTATCGGAATCCCATTCCGAGGAATCTGACGAGTACCCATCTTTGCATTGCTTAGATGATTGGTTATTGATTAACCAGCAACATTCATCATCTGAGAAAGAGACATACCCTAATCCTCGCCTGAATTTATAATAATCATCTGGTTTCCCTTTTTGTACATATGCCGCTTTGGCTGGAGTACGGGGATCTCGATCGAAGTATAAACCTTCTCCGAGTGTGAAATCATATCCCTATTTTTCCATGAGCTTGCGCGCTTCCGGACTATACTTAGATAAATGTAGACCAGGTTTGTCATCATTCTCATCTTCCCTTAAGAAATGATCTGGTATTGGAAAATTCTCTCCTTTACCGTAAATCACTTCTTTTTCACCTCCTATTTTGGTAGGGATAACCAGGGTTGTCCCGAAAGAATGCTGAAGGCGTTTCTTTGTTATGTAGGATGATCGAATCGGCATATATAAATCAGGATTATCATACAATCCCTTTATCACATCATCAAGAGACAGTGAGTACTCTAAATCATCATTTATTTCATTATTGGCAAGTTGCCAGTTACAACTTCCATCTGACGATTGTTCATTGTTAAGATTGATTACAAAGGGTACAATGTCGTTTAAAACAAAACCTCTATCGTAATCAAATCCGGCTTCGGTATCAGCTTCTTCTCCGCTGTCCGTGCCATGGACCGATGGTTCAGTATCAGATTCGTTACCATAAAGGAGAGAATCAGTGAAATAATTCTCATACCCTTTGAATGGTTGCTTATCCGCGACCACCGTCCTAACCTTATTATCAGTGTCGACATATTTCAAACACTGATGGAGAGTAGAGGGGATTATAACGTTACTATGGATCCAAGGTCTACCCAATAGTAAGTTATATGAAGTCTCGGCATCGATCACATAACACGTGACTTCCGACTTCAAATCACCCATTTGACACTTTATCCGGATCTTACCCAAGGGTCTTGACCCGCTAGTAGTGAATCCATAGATAACCGTGTCCGTGGATGCCAACTTGCTGGCTGGAATGCCGAGGCTATGCATCAAGCGAAGCGGCATAATACTCACAGGGGAACCCGAATCCACTTGGATTCGGTTGACTTCGCTGGAGCCAATGTACCCGATGAAGTATAGGGGTCGATCATGGTTCGAATTCTTCGTCTGCATGTCCTCTTTGGTGACGATAATGCAGGGAAGATTTTTGGCCGCTATATTGCAGTGTTGAATTAGCAGTTCTGGCTCTTCAGGTACCGGTTTGACTCGAGTGAGGAACACTTCTGAATTGGCCAAGGCTTCTTGCCGGGCTTCCCTGGTTTCTTTGGACAACCGTAGTAACTCGTACAACGTTATCCTTGCTGGAATGTTGGCTAGTTG
Organism: Asparagus kiusianus; assembly: GCA_022839385.1. Lineage (NCBI taxonomy): Eukaryota > Viridiplantae > Streptophyta > Magnoliopsida > Asparagales > Asparagaceae > Asparagus > Asparagus kiusianus. The sequence goes on from BQKN01065474.1 coordinate 697,168, forward strand.
AGCCATGATATCGAAGCTGTGCGGAGTGTTCGAGCTTTCCGGTTTATCTCTTCCAATTGGACGATTGAAGCGAGACTGCTTCGGATTCTAAACCTCCTGGGTCTTCTTTTATTTCTGTTTGTTAACCGGCTGTAGTCGAGCTTCTTCAACCGGTCTAGGAGTTGTAATCACCCCCAGCTCTGTGAGCGTTTTGGCTGGTCCCAGCTTAGTCACTCCCTGTTCAGCTAACTGATCACTAGGTGACGGATAGTTGAAGTGGTACTGGTTTTTGCTTCTAGTGGCAAAAACTTCTTGTTCTTCTTCGGAGAGCAGGAAGGTAGGAGCTTCATCACCATCCTCTTCAAAGATCGCGGAAGTAGCATTGCAGGACTTGCTTTTACCCTTTCTGGTCGAGGAAGTCGCCCACTGATCATCTTCAATAAGATCAGGATGAACCCAAAGAATTTCGCTGTTTGGGGCCGTGTGTGGCACAAGTCCTTTTTAGCGTTGTCCATATGGGTCGTCATTCACCGTCTTCATTCCTACGTTGGTAACGCGTTTTGGTTCAAACCATGCTGTGGGCACCGATCCAAAGCTGATTGACACTGCATTTGCTCTAACATTCTTGGCCGGTTTCGGGGTTATGACCCCTACGTCAATTAACGCCTGGATCTTATCCTTGAGATGGTAGCATGATTTTGTAGGGTGATGGACCGCTCTATGGTATGCGTAATACTTCGGATTCGTCACTTTGCTAGCCCCTTCTTGATCCACGATCGACGGCAGCTGGATTTTGTTGTTCTCCAACAGGTACTTGAAGATGTCGGGCACCTCGTCATCTTTGAAAGAGTACACTTTAGGAAACCTTGGCTCCGAAGATTTCTGCTTCTGAGGCCGTTGTTGCCATTGCGACTGCGACTGTTGTGGCACTCGTTGTTGCGGCTGTTGCTGAGGTTGCAATTGGAAAGTTTGATTAGCATCAACTGCATTAGCATATGCCTTACCTTTCCCTCTTGAGACAAAGTTCTGTTTTGGAGCATTCGTCGCCGGTTGGCCTCTCTCCGCCTTCTTCCTCCTGAGGAATCGCTCGTCTTGCTCTCCTCGGACCTTCAGATCCTTCCATGTTTTGGACGGTGCTGTCCCCATTGCTTCCAACACGTCCAATGAGAGATTGTTGTGGCAAGTCTGGAGAATGAACTCTTCAGTGATCGGGTCCTGGCAGTTCATCGCCTTGTTCCGGAACCTTTTGACGAAGGTGTCGACTAACTCCCCGTCTTTCTGTTTCTCGTCCAGCAACGATCCGATAGATATCTTGGTGTCGTCGTCGAAGAAATTGGTGAGGAACTTAGTCTCCATATCGTCCCAGCTATTCACACTTCCTGGCTTGAGGCGGCGATACCAGTCGAAGGCGGCTCCGCGAAGAGTACCAACGAAGGACCGTACCATCAGAGGCTCATTGCCAGAGATAACCCCTAAGTGCGATTTGAAGTAAATCAAATACTGAGTGGGTGAACCCTTCCCATCAAACGGCGTGAAGTTAATTAGATTGAACTTCGCCGGATATGAGATTGATTCCCATTCTCTTGGGTATGGACAAGGAATGCCCGTCTTCTTCATCTCTTGAGCGGAAATCAACGTATTGATTTTGCTCTCGAGGTTTTTAATCTTCAAACTTTCACCTGTATTTTTGTTAGCATGATTCTGAGGTGGAAGTGTGGCGTTATGACTAGCATTCTCGATACCACCCCCTGTATTGACGGGAGGATTATTGGCATTGTGAGCTTCATCCGTATCTGTGTGCTCATCTTCCTGATTGACCTGGTTACGGCGGCTTGGTTCGCCTTGCTGGTTCGTCAGTACTTGAATTTGTTGCTCATGCATTTCTCTCATATTCTGCATGGCCATCTGCATTTCGAACCTGAAGCTCTCCTGTTGTTTGGCCATGGCTTTTTCGAGCATCTTGGCCACTTGTTCCGCGCTTATCATAAATGACTCGCGAGGTTGTCCTTCGCTAGATACGGTATTGTCAGATGCGACCGTCGAGCCGGCATCTGATTCTTCATCTCCTGAAGGTAACCTTGTTTGAACCCTACCATAAGTTTCCCGAATGATGGCTCCGGACTGCAGACGAGTTACACGTCGGGGTACCTCTGGAATCGACTCGGGATTGTCCTGTGCCGATGTCCCTTTGCTGGTCATATTGGTGGTGACTCTCGAAAATTCTCCATCTTCAACCACCGTTCTTCTTCGTCGGAAACGCCTATGCCTTGGTTTTGGCGTTTCAGCACTGAGTCTTTCGAAAACCGAAATTCTCTCGGGGACTATCTTGGTGCAGTTGCACTCAGACAATACTGCCCGAATGAGTTTGGAACACGGGCATTGAGTCTCTAGTTTTCGAGGACTCCTTTTCCTTGTTTTACTCGTACCCCCAACACGATAGTACAACTCGTCGATTAGAAGGTCGGAGAAACCTATCGTGTGTTGGCACGATTTCTCAGGTATAACACTATCGTCATCAGACGACAATGTTTCCTTCTGAGGGCGAACTGCCTTCTTCGGGGTTTCAAGAGTCACGCGCCTTGAAACACACCTTTGTGGGCGTGAATTCTCAGCGGGCTCCTGGACTTTAATGCGCAAACTGGTGTGCTTAGCTGCCATGAACTCCTTGTCATGCTGAGGGTGGCGGCGACTCCCAACATGTTGATTCGTTCGGGGCTTCTTTAGTGGACCCAAACATTCTTGAACTGGAGCTTTGCATCGCTCCTCGGAAAGTGGACCTAGGCGCTCCAAGACTGACTTCCTTCTTTGGGATGGTCCTGCGGGATCTCCCGGAGCAGTTGTGGAAATCATCGGCGATTTGGGTTGGTTCGCCGGAGGTTGAACCTTTGTTGAAGGCTGTAATTGTTGCTCCTTAGCCTGAATCGCCGCTTCAGACATCGGCCTCCATACGTTGCGGGTCGGTGGCGGCTTCTTGGCCACTTCATTCTACAGTCTTCTACGGGCTTCTTGGACTTGAGCCCGTGCCTGCGCTGATAGTGCGCGGCGCTTACGAATGCGCTCCTCGAGCGTTGAACGATTCCGTTTGACACGGATCCATTCGTTCGTTAGCGGCTTGGAGGAGCTGTCATTTGTTGGTGGTTGAGGCTGTTTGCCTCTCTTGTTCTTCAGATCCGCGTTATAGCGGATTCCGTCTACGGACACCATCGCCTTCGTGAATTGTCGCGCAAGGCGTTGACGTCGCCTCTGGCGGGCTCTCTTCGAGAGAGTCACTACGCCTTCAATGGCGGATTTGACCTGTTTGGAGGTCGGTGGAAGTTCACCCGATGCAACTTCGGCATCAATTGGGGTGAGATCTTCGTTGGTACTCTGCACTTCTTCGTACCAACGGACTTTCCTCTTGGAGGAGAACTTCTTGGACTTGCGGGGGGAGGTGGATCCGGACGAGGATGACAGATACTCCTCGAACTTTTGCTGGTCGAATTCATACTCGACCTCCTCCTCGACCGGGATTGAGATCCGTGGCTGCGACGCATCGATCTCGGCAGCGAGATCGGCGGCTCCCACTGTGGTCGCCAGATTGTTCGCAGGAAAAATTGTATGTTTCATTGACGTTATTGCTTTCTTAAATAACAGTTTATCTATTACAAAAGATCCAGTCTTTTTATAAGATCCGGTTACAACAAAATCAACAAAAAATAAAAATTACAACTTTCCTTATTTGTCGAACGAATCGCAATATCCTGTTTTGCGGTCTCTTGCTTTGGTGGGTTCTTTACCTACGTCGGGGTTTATCCGTGGACCACCGCATGATCTAGATCTGGTCGGATCTACACGATAATAACGGGTGTTATTTCACGAAGGAAATAACAACCGGGGGGAATTATTTCAACAAGGAAATAATCGCCCGAAGTAATCGAGATCGACCAAGCGAAATCGATACTCTTCTCGGGATCAAAGACCAAGCTTTGATCCGGAGGATGATCGTGTAGATCTCAGATCCGATCTCTCTCGAACTCCTGCCTTATTTGGCGTGGATGATCGCTAAGAATCAGATCTGAAAAATTAAGTCTTCGAAGCTCTGACGATCTGAAGTTCAGTTCTCAATTCGGCAGAGTTTCTTCTCCAAAAGTTCAAAAGTCCCTCACAAATGAGCATCCAGGCCCTATTTATAGGCATTCAAAACCAGATCTGGGCTCAGATCTGGGCCCAGATCTGGTCTGAGCCCAGGTGGCGCGGCCGCGGCCGAGCCACCATGAGGTGGCTCGGTTTTGGCCGAACCCTCTTGGTGTTGGTTGTTTCGCCGTTTTCCGGTTCTGTTGTTTATCCGAACTTCATTCGTTGATCTGATTTGGTAATCCGGATCTTGATTTGGCAGTAAATCCGCTTTGGTGTTTGAGTTCGCTCTTGGTTGGATGACTCGTTGATTCCTCGATCCGTTAGCTTGCGTACGGTTCATTAACTTCGTCGCCTCATTAATCCGCTTCGTCGCGTCTCACTTAGCTTTGATATATCGCCCGATGGTTCGTTGGTTTGTCGAATCACCGTGCCGAGCTGTGTTAAGAGACCTATAAGCAGTTTTATACGCCTACAATAACATCAAACTCGGACATGTGCAACACTATCAAATCGACGACGAACTCTGACTCGTCTAAACTGACGGTATACCTCCTACAAACGCTCTCCAGAAGCGATACCTCACCTAAAGGGGTGGAAACTGATAAAGGGGTGTCTAGAGGCAGAGCTACGAGCTGGAGTCTAGTCATAAAAGCATACGAGATGAAAGAATGTGAAGCTCCCGAATCGAAAAGAATACAGGCGGGAAAGGAATTCACATGGAACGTACCCTCCACTATAGCTCCGCTAGCTCCATGATCACGCGGAACTACCGCATACCTTCTGCCTATGGCTGGAGACTACTCTGCTGCTCGTGCTGGCGAATAAGGAACTATCTGCCCCTGAGGAACCTCCTGAACTGCACGAATCTGTCCCACAACTTTCTGGGCTACTGGCAGTGTCTCTAGCCTCATCTGCTAGCCCTGACCTCTGTCCTAAAGTCGGTGCTGCTGCTGGTTCAGGCCCTTGTCGTGCTGAGCTCCTGCTGGTGCGCTGCGGCATTCAGATGCCTTATGTCCGACCTGCGACAGTTATAGCAAACCCCCTGAAACTTACGCTGCTGAGGTACTCTCTGATCATGCTGGGGTCCTTTCTTATGAGGACCTTGCTGCTGCTTCTGGGGTCCAGAAAAAAATCTCTTTTTCTTACCCTTGTCCCCAATCTGTCCTGCCTTGGTCTTTCCTTCCTTATCCTTATGGAATATGGCAGTCTCAATCTCCTGTGAGGTGGAGGCCTCAGCTACCTCTCGAACTGAATAGAACTTCCTCGAGACGAGGTATCGACGAAGGTTAGGGTGAAGCCCTGCTAGGAACATATGAGCCTGGCGCTCTCCTGTCTGCCACATACCCGTGAAGTGCAACAACTCCATAAACCTGCTCTCAAAGTCTGCCACTGACATGTCCCCCTGAGTCAACCGAGACAACTCAAGCTCCTTCCTAGTCCTTGCTGCAGAAGAAATATACTGTCCATCAAAGAAGTAAATGAAATCCTCCCATGTGAGGGTCATCCTATGCTCTAGAGTGAACTAAAGTCGATACCATCTCCCGACGTCTCCGTGCAGACTGTAAGATGTCGATCTCTGCTTCTGAACTGAGTCAAAATTGAGTATGTCAAGTACATTACTCACATCCTCCTTCCACTTATGGGCTACAAGAGGGTCTGATGACCCCTCAAACTTTGGTGCCCTCATCTTCTGGTACCTCTCTACCATACGGAGCCAAGCCTCCTGCTCTGCAGATCTATCCGGGACTACTGGTGGAAAAGCTGCAGGTGGGATCTCTGAGGATCTTTCTCTGATAGGAACTGCTGGTATCGCCTGCGGCTGAGCTACTGGTGGTGGTGGTGGTGGAGTGATATGAGTCGCCACAAGCTCCTCAATCACTGCCATCCTATCTATAAGGGGATCCATAATATCAACTAGGTATTGTGGAGCCTGCTGCGGCTCAGGTGGTGTCTGCTGTGGCTCGGGTTGAGCTGGCTGTGGCTCAGGTGGAGCCTGTTGTGACTCTGCTAGACCAGCTCTCCGAGTACGAGGTCTACCACGTCCTGTCATCCCTGATCATAAGAAATAAGAGTTCATGAGTTAAAATAGGCATATATAAATAGTGTATCACCCTACGATTTTCACAACATATAGTATTCGCACAAATACTTTAAATTTACACAAAATAGTTGTCATAAAAAATCTCAAATTTTGAGATATACGCATATATCGTCCTCACTCATACTAGGAAATCCTCAGCGGACTCTATATATGAATCCTAAGAAACTCTATCATAGCTCCACGACTCGATACAGGATAATCCTAAGGATACTGAAACTAGAGCTCTGATACCAACTGTGACGCCCCTTGATTCACACAAGGCTGTAGTCCAAGGTGAAACCAAGAATGTCAAACCTGCCATGCACCACGCCATGTAATAACATGTTTCACCTTCACAATTACTATCTCTCTAGAAGAGTCAATAACAGGTGTAGGTACAAAAGCAAGTAAAAGATAATACAAGAGATAACTGATGAAATAATAGAGATCAAAATAATATTTCATCATCCAACATACAGAAATACAAAGTCAATGTCTGAAATAAATAAACTAAAGTTCTCAACAAGTCTCAAATACAAAATGTCTTAGTAAAGGAAATAAGGCATACTAGAATAAAGTCCCCAAATGTCTAAACAAAGTCTACACTGGAGCTCCAGAATAAAACATAGTTATAGTGGACAGCTGAACACTAAAGTTCATCGCCATCAACCTACGACTCTCAGGGCACCTGGCTCGTTACCTGAAAGGGGGAGAGACAACGAGCATCAAAGTGCTAGCGAGCAACATCATAACCAACCCAAAGGGAAAGGGCTCGTTGTATATGGAAAATACAGTTAGTACATATAAATCTAAAATCATTGATCCTAACAAAAGAGGATTTAGTATTTATAAATTTACAACACGAGCATAGGTACGTCGGGCGAAATAATCCGAACAAGGAAACCCTCATGTATATACCTTGTATCTCAAATTGTAAATCCCTAAACACAAAACCCAAAATCTAATACAGGAACAATAATAAAGAGAAATACAACCCATCTCAGAACTTAAACACTGTGTCATGTCATAACCTACATAAGTGTCATGTCATAAACTCATGTAGAATGTCATATTCGAGGTTAAGGCAGGTGTCCAAAACATGAACTAGATATAGTGAATGCCCAACACATGGACTGAAATAATATAGTTTGCCTAACACATATGCGAAATGGTAAATGTCCAACACATGGACTGTATAATATAATTGCCCAACACATGGACTGAAAATACATATCCGTCCAACACATGGACTGTACAAACTATTTAAATATCGATGAGATATGTGAAAAGATATACTTGTACAAATTTCACACGCGTTTCGGTGTACGATTCTAAACTAGTGTCCTCAGGTCATCTATCATGCATAGATATATATTAAAACTAAAACCTAGTATCAGATAATCGAGGCAATCCCTCGAACACGAGGAATACACCACAAAAACTAACATTGCACAATAACTGTGCGGCGGTCGACCGCAGGGGTCACTCCAGTCGATCGCGCACGGAGCAGAAACTCACTGGGCTCAAAACTGTGCGGCGGTCGACCGCAGAGGTCCCTCCGATCGACCGCGCACAGAGCATAACTTTACTGTTCAGCTAAACGTCCCGCGGTCGACCGTCGCGCCCACTATGGTCGACCGCGCAGAGGGCAGACAGACTCTGCCCTTCTGCGCACCCAGCGATCGACCGCCGCGTCCATCGCGATCGACTGTGAAACAGACAGAAGCCTAGTTAGGGTTTCTGTCAGCTTCGAAACAAATTGAAACATGATGATTTCTATGTTAACAAAAAATCTAACATTTCTAATTTGTCATATGGCAGAAAGCAACGAATTTAAACGTGAAAAATCTCATCACCAAGATCCCAAACACATATAAACATGATTTAAATGTTTTAAAAACAATAAAAACGGAATTTAACTCTTATTAAAATGTTTTCAGATCTAGATCTTTTAATAAAAATTCGTTGGTGAGCTTTTAAAATCTGAAATACTTGATTTTCGCATCATATGCCTTAATGATCTATTACATATACCTAAAATACGATTTAGGCTTAATAAAACCGATTTAAAACTCAAATGAAACATGAAAAAACAATGGGGATGAATTTGGGCAAGATGTTACTCGCCTCTGATGTGAACAAAGCTCCTGGATCTGCAGGAGAACGATTTCCTTCGCTGAATTACACCAAAAAATCCGCTGTAAATCCTTTGAAACTCCTCCAAAATCACCAAAAACGAAAACTAGGGTTATAGGGGAGAGAGGGGGTTAGGGTTTCTGTGTTCTGATGAACAGAAGGCTCTCTCGGGTACAATAGTTTATATACTAGCCCCACAAACCCGACCCGAAACCCGTTAAGACCCAAACTGAGAAAAGCAACCCGACTATTGTGTCGTCGACTACCGCGCCCAGCGTCGTCGACCATACAACAGGAAAGAAAATCCTGTGTGCCCGACTGCTGTGCGGTCGACCGCCGCGCCCGTCGCGGTCAATCGCGTAACAGAAAAAAATGTCTATTGTGTTTGGTAATCTACGTGTTGGTCTATCCACTTGATTTCTCTCACATAAAACACTTGTTTGACTCCCAAACACTTGTTGTCACATTCATCTATGATATGCATAAATATTTGTCACAAAAGAGTTATTTATCACTAATAATTCACAGATATTCATTATAAAAATACAGGGTTCTACATTCACATTGAAGCACACAACAACAGTAAACATGCACAAACAGTTTCGGTTAAACCGAAAAAGCCCAAACAGATCCAAACTGAGGAAACTGGAAATTTCCTCGTCAGTCGACTCATGAGTCGACTGGGATCATCGGTTGACCCATTTGTCGACCTGACAAACAAAAAAGAAGAAAGCTATAAAATTTCCTGTCAGTCGACTCATTGGTTGCCTCATCAGTCGACTGATAATTCGACAGAGAAGACCAATTTCCAGTTTTACATATGATGTTTATTTGTAACATTTTCAACCTAAAGTAATTCTCTTCATCATTTCCAGCAGTATATTTCCGATTCTAACATATGTGTACCAACAGAAACAAAAGATTTAACATGTAAGTATATCGTCGAAACCCTAAACATTTAAATACACATGTTTAAACATTTTAAAAGCAAAAACTTGTGATTTAACTCATGATTAATAAATTTTAGATCTGAAATTCGTCAAGGTTACTATTGTAATCAATTAGAAAATCATGATAAATATATTCTCACTTCATACGCTATAAAGATCTATCTTTTGTACACAAAATACGTTTTAGCCTCAAAATCACGAAATAAAACCTTGTAACAACGTGCAAATAAAAGCGGTGCAGAGTTGGGCGAGATGTTACTCGCCTCAGATGCTGATGGATCTCCAGAAACGAGAGAGAACAAATCCCCCTTCGCTGCAATGCCCAAAACTGCTGAAAAACTTCATGAAATCCCTCAAAATTGCCGCAGAAAACTGGATCTAGGTTTAGAGAGAGGGAGAGGGGGCTAGGGTTCTGAAACTGATGGAAAAGGGTTGGTTTCAGGTAAGAGAGGTTATATATGAGCGGTCAAACCCGAAATAAAATCCAAAATCTGAACAGACCCGAACACTACCAAATAATGGGTCTACGGGGACAGTTTATAACCGTCCCGCTAGACAATAAAATCGTCCTCATAGGCCTAGGGAACGGTTACTCATCTGATACATTTGCTGCCGTAGTCTTTGGTCTAAGGAGACGGTTCATGATCCAAGTGGCGCGGTTCTTGAATTGTTCCTGTAGACAACATTTGGGGACGGTTTAACTATGGGGACAGTTCATATTTTTACAGATGGTAACGGTTATTTGGTAACGGGAATGGTTATAATTTTAAGCTAACGTGACGCTTACACATCAAGGGGGACGGTTTCAAGTTTGATCTAAGAGGACAGTTTTATTGTCTATGGGAACAGTTTTGTTTGTGATCTACGGTGATGGTTTTTATATCAAAGGAGATGGTTAGCAATAGGGACGGTTTTTAGCAATGGAGACAGTTTTCAGATGTAAAGATATGGGAACAGGTATATATAGCAAAGGGGACGGTTTTCAATTTTGACCGTGCAAAAGCAAATCATCCAGATATATCACACATTTTTTTGACCTGCAGTTTCAAAATTAAAGAAGAACAAAACAAAATAAAAACTCCTTGATTTATACATGCTCATGTCACAAACAAAGAAATGAAACTCTAAATTTTGAAAGCAAATTAATAACCAAACATAAGGAACAATTCATTGGATCATTGCAATGACTTTAGTACAAGGTTTTTTCTTTGGTCCAAAGTACATGACTAAAATCCCTCTTTCACTAAAACAAAAAGTATCTTCTGTTTAAAGGTATCCATTGGTATACATAATTTGTAAATTGTTTGGATAGAGCTAATTTCACAATAAGTGAAAAGCACGCATGGATTAACCTGTTTTAGCCACCATCAATTTTCCTGCATATATTTAGATAAAAAGATAAAAATGAGATTATATTCATTGCAAGATTCAGTCACTTAAATATATGCTGTAAAATATCAATAAAAACACAACTAAACTTACCTCAAATGATCTCCTATTTTGAAAAGGTTGACACATTTCTGCTTCAATGTTTTTGTCTGCTCCAACAAATCATAGCAAGTAGGTTTGTGTATATCCAACTCTACAAAATGTTAAATAAATTTTAATAAATCTTTACCACAAATGACCTCCTTTGTTTTGAAGAGGTTGATCCACAAAGGTTTCCATCTTCCTTGTCTTCCCTAAATCAATTTGAAGTTACTTAAATAAATGCATACATTTACTGCGGTTGGACCAATAGTAAACTTAACAAGTTATCCAATGCTATTGTCTATATAACTCTTAATATAGACAATTGTCCTGTCATTTATAAGTTTAAAATGATGTACTGTTATAGTTCAAACTATGTCAAAAAGAATTTCATGATGCATGTACTCTAACTATGTAAAGTTGTTATACAACTACCACCATCGATCTTACGATAGTCAAACATACGGACAAAACTATCAGCAGACCTGACAAGATGGCACAATGAACTAAATGGTAATGAACCAAATGACACAAATGACACTACTCCATACAAATTTTTACATTAAAATTTAGTTTGATAATAAGATAGCAATGAAAATCAAACCATCCAATTATAGTAAAGTACTGACTCAGGACATGAACCCATACCCAGTCATGATGAGATTTACATCATGTGAATTCCAATCTACACAGTAGTTGCTTGTCCTTTCCAATGAAGCTTATATGTGTATTCATCACTTTCTTTTTGGAAAAATAGTGTTTAGATGAAAGTTTTGCTAACTTTGCTCATGCATTAGTTCTTGGTTTCTTTCAAGTGGGTTAACCAAGCGATATTGGTTTCATAAATATTGGCATTCATCGCAAACCCATCTTCCCTATGTAGTTTTCACCAGTATTTAAGATATTGCCAAGACAAACGACAAAGATGATCAAAGGTAGAACTAATTTTTTTTTTTGGGGGGGGGGGGGGGGGCGCCTGCGAGAGTTTAATATCTCGATGCTACAGTACAAAACAATTATTTTGCATAACTAAAGAATAACCATATATATGAATCTAGGTTTGAATGCTGGTACTAAACATTTCAATGAAATCACATTAATAGAAAGATGATAATTACCAAGAAAAATGGATATAGTAAATAATACCCAAAATATTCTGCAAGCATGGTACAAACACACCCATCATAGTCCCCATCTTTGGACCAGTTTCCTGAAAACCAAATCCAAACTCTTAGATACTGAAGCAAATGAAATCCTCTTTGGTTGATAGCTCAACCAACAAATATATGCATTAATCCAATGCAAACGAACAATGCATGGCAAATTAAATTCTCATGAAAAATATTAAATTTTCTTTGTGTACCTTTTAAGGCCCAATATATTGACAAGTGAATCGAAACCAAACAACTCCAATTTTGATTCTGTTTAAGATCCACCAGGTCCACCATGACTATGAGACTCCATTCCATTGCCAGTACTTTCTACATTAGACCTCACTTTAACATTCCTACACAGTCATAAAATTGCACATAGTATTTAGTGAGCAATGGAAATACCTTATAGAATTAGAAAATAATGGATAAAAAAACTGAATAACAGAATAAAATTTGTAAGAGGCTATAGTAAAGATTTTGACTTTGATGATATGTTTGAAGCCACAAATAAGGAGAGTGGCTATTGTAAATATGTAACGCTAGATACGTAATAAGCATGGTAAGTACTTTTGTATTAGGCATACCTTCACTCAATTAATGTGTTTCATCTTGGATTTTCATTTTTAATATCATAAACTTTTATTTTTCATCAACCGAAGTATGCCTATATGTCCTGCTTGGCTAAATTTTGTGGCTATCCATTATCTTACTCGCTCAACCTATTTTCCCTTTAAAACCTTCTTTAATACCATAAGTCAGGTCTTTAAAAAAATGAATAACAGAATGAGGCATTTATATAAACAATGCATTAAAGCAGTTTTTATATATGAGTAACAACACAATGAATCACTAAAAACTAAAGGAAGAAAACAATATAAGTTGCTTCTACTAGGCAGACAACTATACATAAATAAATCAAATAGAACATTTCAATGATTTTCCTATTTCTTTTTCTTTTCCTTTTTCTTTTTTTTTCTATTAGGGGCATACTGATGGACGGTTGAGGAATATATAGTTAGATTTAGTGATCAAAATTAAAATTAAAGGATCTTTGGATATACTTCAGTGAAGTTTTTAAAGAAGTTCCAGCCTCCAGTGAGGACATTAAGATAACTGGTCGATCATGCAATGTCACCAGACTATACTGTCGTCTCGTATGTGCAGGCATTTCCTCATCTCTGCTCTCAATTTCCCCATTATCAATGATCAAGTATTTAACGAATAAGTAACTGCAAAATAAAAAGGATGTTAGCAAAATTTATCAATGGAGAACTGAAAATAGATAAAGTAAATACAATAAACTATAAGTTTGCATCTAAGGGCATCAAATAAAGCAAAACTAACACCAAGACTAATTATTGTTCCTATTAAAACATAACATAAAAATAATGATGAGGCAATATAACTATCAAGTAAATACAATACATGGATGGAGAATTGACCTGCAGTAAGCAGCACGAGCAAGGATCAGAGGCACGATTACACATTGTAAAATGCTGAAAGTATTAATATTGACAAACAGGATGAAATGTCGAAAACCCCACAAGACCAAAATACTAGGAGTGGAATCTAATCAATCAAAGTGAATAAGGGAATATCTAGAGTCAATATTTAGTTGATTTGATTAACTGTATTCAAATCAATTCAAATAAAAAGCTCTTTTTCTGGGTTTGGATTGTCGCAGTAATTTAATAATATCTCTCTGTCCTGCGAATCAACAGGAAATTGGCAGTTGCTTTAGCAGCTCCTTCTATCCATCTGATCTTTCCTGATATTCCCGCATTCATGCAAATAAACGGGAAGGACAGTAAAAAAGAGTATGTTCAGAAGTCAACAGATTCAGCTTAGTGAAAATATCCCTATCCCACATCTCTAATACTGCAGACACTTAGCTGCATAGGCAAAAGGCGCTACAACAAAAATAAACCTTGAAGCGCACTATAGGGTAAACAAGTGAGGTGCTCCCTGAACACACGCCTACAAACAACAAATAAATGAGCGGCCCACCCAGCCGATCAGTGCGATGGGCTCTGGTGCTTGTAAATAATGATAGAAACCACCACCTAACGTTATGGGGCCTGATGAGGGTTCGATTTGAATTGGAATTCGAAAACTAAGGACACAATCCATGAATATTCATTCTTTTAACAAACTATTAACATTTTTTGCTTGTTGTTCGTCAAATAAGAAAACTAAAATTAACTTATACTCGCATCTAAAAGCAATCAGTTCCTCTACATTAAATTCAAATGACAGAGCATATTTCTACAAAACAAAAAAGAAAACAGACAGTTCAATGTTAACATATGTTCCTCAATACAAAAATCTATAAAAAATACAGCAAATGATCGCAAATAAGATCAAATCGTCAATCTGTGGCCATAGAAACTACTCTATAGTAATCGAAATTTCACAATGAATCGAGAACTTACTTCAGAGATCCAAATCGTTCAGATCGGAGCCACATCGCTAGAGTTTTGAGCTCCGAGAGAGATAAGTACCCCCAAATCACTGGATGCTAGAGAGGGGATGGCCTTTAAATCGATGAACTAGTCGGACGAGAGGAAGTGAAGGAGAGGAGCGGCAGATGGGGGAGTCGACGAGAGGAGAAAACGAAGTTGAGGTGGCCCGCGGACGCGCGGAAGTGCACGATGGCGAGGAAACCCTAGAACTCAGCGAGAAGTCTTCGGGGGTATTTGCTGCTGATCGATCAGGTGGAGAGCGGTTGTAGAAATAAAATAAATACTCTTTTGTTAAAGTTTGGGCGTGAACTTAAAAAGCCCAAAATAAAACCGTCCCTTTGGCCCATAATAAACCGTTCCCTTAACCAATTATAAAATTTTAGACTAAGCCTAATTCAAGTTCAATGCTTTAGTTTAAAGCGTTGTTTTAAATATATTCATGATGGTTAGAACCGTCACAGAATAGTTCCCTTAGGTAACAATGGGAACGGTTTTAAACCGCACCCCACGAACCGTCCCTATAGCCCCATTATGTGGTTGTGGAAACTGGAAAAAACTAGAAAACAATCTTTGGTATTTTGGTCATAACTTTCATGTCCGACCTCGGAATGAGGTCATCTAAGACTTGTTAGAAAGAACATGAAGAGACCTACAACTTTAGTCTTTTAAGTTTTTACAAATTCCAAATACATCTGTGAATAAAATACAAAATATCTCCATTAGTCATAAATTTCCAGATTTATACATCGAGCATGAATTGTGCATTTCCTCTTATATATATACATATATACATTGAATTGATCTCAAATCAATTCTTAGTATACTCAAACATCATAATATGTTATTTATAAATATATAATATATTTATTATTATTTATCACAAAATATTCAAATTTTTTGGGTTTTACATTCTTCCCCCCTTAAAAGAATTTCGTTCTCGAAATTCAGAAATCATACTTAACTGAAAGATAGCATTAGAAAGCATATCGAGGGTGAAATCCAACCCGTACATACACCTCTCATAATATTAAACTCTTGATAAGCATATAGGGATATTTATACTTAATAATCCATAATGACTATATTCCCACTCGACCCTTAATCAAATGGAACTAGCATGTCGGACGAAAAATCCAAACAATGAACCCTCCATATATATACCATGTGTTCCAAAAGATTAAGAATTAAGCGGAAATATCCTCATTCTAGCGTTAAATCTAAATATAAGCATACAAATAATCACACACATAAATCATTCCACTTCCTCAATAGGTGCAGGTAGGCGCGCTGCATAACATCTTCGCGCTCCCGAGAATCATCCTCGATGTCTACACTTAACCATCTAAAATGTAAATATCCCCACTTAACTCCTAACTAAATGGAACAAGTACATCGAGCGAAAAATCCAATCAAGGAACCCCTCATATATATACCATATGTTCTGAGTATTTAGGAGTTAAGTGTTAATACCCTCATTGTAGTGTTAAGTATAAACATCACCTTACATGTAACCATAAGTCATATATGAGTCATACGAAAATTTAATTTACTTGCTCAAATAGGTGTGGGTAGTCACGACGCATATTCACTTCACGCTCCCAAGAAACCTCTTCAACTCCTCTCCGGTTCCACTGAACTTTCGCCAAGGGAATCACCTTGTTTCTATGTCTTTTGTCCTCTCTAACAATTATACAAATTAGGATCTCAATTGTAGTCAAATCGTCCTGAAGCTAAGTCACCGGTGCATCCAACTCTCGTTGCTGCTTCCCATCATGTAAATGCGTCTTAAGCATAGAAATATGAAATACATTGTGTATACTAGACATCGATGCTGGAAGATCTAGTCCGTATCACACAGCTCCAATGCGCTCCAACATCTGGAAAGGTCCAATATACCTCGGTGCAAGCTTCCCCCGTCTTCCGAATCGCTGAACGCCCTCCATAGGCGATACCTTCAGCATAACTGACTCTCGAACCTGAAACTCTAAAGGTCTTCATCTCTTATTTGCATAGCTCTTTTGCTGACTCTGTGTGGCTAGAATCCTCTCTCTGATCAATGCTACCTTCTCAGTAGTTTGCTTCACAAGCTCTGGTCCAAGCATTAATCTATCCTCCGGCTCTGCCCAACATATCGGTGATCTACAAGGTCTCCCGTACAATGCCTCATACGGAGCCATACCGATTGTCACTTTATAACTGTTATAATACGCGAACTCTATCAGTGGAATATGATCCTCCCAACTACCTTGAAAGTTAATGACACAAGCCCGCAACATGATCTCCAACACTTGATTCACTCTATCCATCTGACCATCCGTCTGTAGGTGGAATACACTACTATAAGATATTCTTCTACCAAACGAATCCTGAAAAATCCTCCAAAAATACGAAGTGAATACTGAACCTCGATCTGATACAATCGTACCAGGAACTCCACGAAGTCGAACTATCTCCTGAATAAATATTCTCGCGTACGTCTCAGCTGTATATGTAGTCTTCACTGGAATAAAATGTGTTGACTTCTTTAGTCTATCCACTATCACCCAAACAGAATCATTCTCTTTCTTCGACTTCGACAACCCTACAATAAAGTCCATATAAATGGACACCTATTTCCATTCTGGAATTGGGTAAATGCTGAAGTGTTCCTGTCGGTATCTTCCGTCCTGCCTTCACTTGCTGATAGGTAAAATATTTAGCCACATACTTTGAAATCTCTCTACGCATACCACTCCACCAAAAGTGTCTCTTCAGGTCTCTGTACATCTTTGTTGTCTAGCCCTCCCCGGATGATACTGAATTGTGAACTCATAGTCCTTGATACTCTCAATCCACCGTTGCTATCTTTGGTTGAGTTCCTTCTGGAAGAAAAGATACTTCTGACTGTGATGGTCTGTGAACAACTCAAACTGTATTCCATGCAAATAATGTCTCCATGACTTCAGTGAAAATACCACTGCTACTAACTCTAAATCATGAGTTGGGTAGCTTTGCTCATGCACCCTCAACTGTCATGAGATATACGCAACTACCCTCTGAGTCTGCATCAGGACGCCTCCTAAACCTGCCAATGATGCATCTGTGTAGACTACAAATGTCCTGTCGCTGCTCGGAATAGTCAAAACCGGCGCAGCAGTCAACTTATCTTTTAAAGTATCTAAGGCCTTCTGGCACTTTGTACTCCAAATGAACTGTACAACCTTCTTCGTTAGGCGTGTAAGTGGTGCTGAAATCTTCGAAAAGTCCTGGATGAACTTTCTATAATAACCGGCTAAACCTAAGAAGCTTCGAATCTCTGTCATCGTCTTTGGTGGTATCAAATCAAGAACTGCTGTAACCTTAGCCGGATCCACTGCTATGCCCTCTCTGCTGATGACGTAGCTAAGAAATCTGACTCCTGAAAATCAAAGCTCGCATTTGCTAAATTTGGCATAGAACTGATGCTCCTGATCTGCCTCCGATCTCGAATATATGAGAGTATCGTCGATAAAGATAATTACAAACTGGTCCAAGAAGGGACGAAAAACCTGGTTCATCAAATCCATGAATACCACGGGTGCATTAGTCAACCCAAATGACATGATCGGAAACTCGAAAGATTCGTATCGAATCCGAAAAAATGGCTTTGGGAAAATCCATCTCCCGAACTCACAACTACAATAACCCAAAATGAAGATCAATCTTCAAGAAATGTTGCGCTTTGCGCAGCTGATCGAACAAGTCATAAATCCTATCATGTCCGGATAGTGAACTTGTTCACATCATAAAAATCTACACATAATCATAAGTTACCGTCCTCATTCTCCCGAAGAGGATCAGTGTTCCCATAAATAAAAAGATACTCCAATGAGTAATACTGTAAGATAATAACTCATTTATCTAACTCTATCTGTAGCTCCCTCACCTCAGCAGGTGTCGTACGATAGGGTACTCGGGATATCGATACTATGTTCGGCTGCAACTCGATGCAGGAAACAACCTCTCTCACTGGAGGAAATTTAGGTATGTCTTGAAAGACATCCTGATACTCTGAGACAACTCCGGTCTCACACAAATCAGCACTCCGGTCCCTCAGCATCACTTACTCGACATATACCAGAAATGACTCCACATTCCGGTCACCCTGTGAGGTTGCTAGTATCTATACAAATCCAACGAATGCTCACAAGCTGACTGTTTCAGTAAAACAGTCGATACTAACATGGTATGATGATAGCTAATCCATACCAAGAAAGAATGTCGAAATTTGACATCAGCAACACGATCAACTCGATGACTAACTCAGATTCATCTAGTTTGATGATACATCTCCTACAGATAGAAGAGACACTCCCCCTAGAGGAGTAGAGACTAACAACGGAATATCTAAGGAATGTGCTACAAGCTAAAATCTATCAACAAATGTATGAAAGATAAGAGATAATTGAATCTCCTAAATCAAACTAGATCCGAGCTGAAAAGGAAATCACAAAGAAAGCTTCGCTCGTACCCTGATCATGTTGTACTGTTGTATAAACTCTGCTGGTTGTGCAACATATATGGGACCATCTGTCCTTCAGGAATTCCTGAATAATACAAATCTGGCCTGCTGGTCCCTAAATACTAGGATTAACAAGTAGTGCCTCTATTTCCCCACTGCTGGTCGAAATTATGACTCTGAGACTATCGACTGTGACTTCTATCATGTTGGCTTCCAACTGTATTACTACGACAAGTCTTTCACTCTTTGTTCATTCTTGTTGTGATTGTAACATGTACTCCGAACTCTGCGCTACTTCGGCGCTCTCGAATGATATGGTGCTCCTTTCTTATATTGTCCTTATTGCTGGGTTAAAATCATTCTCCCGCTGCTAGGATTCTCTACATTCCGCAATAGTTCTCTTTCCATTGTCATTGTCACTATTCTGGTTTTGATTTCTTCCTTCACCACGGGTATATCTCTCTGCTTCACTTAGACTAGCACTAACTGCTTGTTGAAGTAGTGACTAAAATTTCTCCCAAATAGGTAATAAATGTTGCCCCGTCAAAAATCTGGATGTCGTTGCTATCCTCCAGCGATGTCCTCAATGCTGAATACATCTGAATACATCTAACTCTTGCTTGGTACTAAGTCGACGTTCAAGAAATTTTCACATACTCCTTCCCTTATAGGTTGCAACTGAAATTGGTGTGCCTTGAAACTCTAGTGCTCTTATTGTCTGATATCTTTGTTATTCTTTCAGAGCCAAACTTCCTGCTTGGCGGCTCTATAAACAGCTGATTGTGATGGTGGTGCCTTCATAAGTATTGCTTCTTTACTTTCACGACGGGTATAACCAGTGATGGAACTCCTGAAAGTGGTACTGCTGACGGAAAAGGATACACTTCTTGCTCCTCGAGTGTTGTAAGATCCTGTTGCTAACGGTTCCATGAAGTCGATCAAATACTGTGAAACCTGCTACGGCTCGGTTCTGCCTGCCCAGCTCTCCAGGTACAAGTTTTACCTTGACCACATCCTCATTTCAATATTTGTAATAGTAAAAGGAGAGCTTCATTATCACAGTAAATGAGATAGCAAAAATACATATATATATA
>BQKN01065474.1:717488-757147 GCA_022839385.1 Asparagus kiusianus
TATACATACATATACATATATAACGTATCACAATACGAATTTTCATAACACATAGTAATTACGCAAATACCTTCAATCAACATAAAATAGTTATCATAAAAAAATATTCTTAAATTTTTAGATATACACATATATCGTCCTCACTCATACTAGGAAATTCTTATCGGACTCTATACATGAATCCTAGGAAACTCTAACCTAGCTCCACGACTCGACACAAGATGATCCTAAGGATACAAGAACTAGAGCTCCGATACCAACTATGATGTCTCTGGGTTCACACAAGGCTGCAGTCCAAGGTGAAACCAAGAATGTCAAACTTGTCATGCACCACACCGTGCAATAACATGTTTCACCATCACAATTTCTATCTCTCTAGTAGAATAAATAACAAGTGTAGGTAGAAAAGCAAGTAAAAGATAATACCAAAGAATATGATGAAATGATAGGGTTCAAATTAATATATTTCATCAACCCACAAACTGGAATACAAAGTCAATGTCTGAAATAAATAAACTGGAGTTCTCAACAAGTCTCAAATACAAAATGTCTGAGTAAAGGAAATAAGGCACATAGACTTTATAACTTCTAGAACATAACTCTCAAATATCTAAACAAAATGTCTACAGTGGAGCTCCATAAATAAAATAAACTACAAAAGTAAGATGGACGCTAATATGTATCGCCATCAACCTACGACTCTCCGAGCACCTGGCTTATTACCTGAAACGGGAGGGGACAACGAGTGTCAAAGAGCTAGCGAGCAACATCACAACCAACCCCAGGGGAGAGGGATGGTTGTATACAAAAAATACAGTTAATACATATATACGTAAATCATTGATCCTAACAATAAGAGGATTTTAATATTTAGGAAATTACAACACGAGCATAGGTACGTCGAGCGAAATAATCCAAACAAGGAAATCCTCATGTATATACCTTGTATCTAAAATTATAAATCCGTAAACACCAAACCCCAAAATCTAATACAGGAACAATAATTTAAAGAAGACTAACCCATCTCAGAACTCAAATACCATATCATATCAAAACCCACATAAGTGTCATGTCCAGTCTGTGAAAATGTAGTGTCATACTCAAGGTTTAAACAGGCATCCAACATATGGACTAATACTGGATGTAGTGGATGTCCAACACATGGACTGCATATGTAAATTGTCCAACACATGTACTGAAAAATGAATGTCCAACACATGGACTGAATATGATAAATGCCCAACACATGGACTACACATAATAATTGCCCAACACATGGACTAAATGAAATATATGAAAAGATGCATATACACTAATTTTACACGTGTTTCGGTGTGCAAATCTAAACTCCTGTCCGCAAGTCATCTCACATGTAGAGATACATAATAAACAATAATTTCTAAAACCAGATATTCAAGGCGACTTCTCGTTCACATTGAAGCACGCAACAAAAGTAAACATGCACAAATAGTTTCAGTTAAACCGAAACAACCCAAATAGATCCAAACCGAGGAAACTGGAAATTTCCTCCTCAGTCGACTCATGAGTCGACTGGGATCATCGGTCTACTCATTGGTTGACCTGATAAACAGAAAAGAAGAAAGCTATAAAATTTCCCGTCAGTCTACTCATTGGTCGACTCATCAGTCGACTCATAAGTCGACTGATAGGTCGACTGAGCAGACCAAATTTCCAGTTTTATATATGATGTTTATTTGTAACATTTTCAACCTAAAGTAATTCTCTTCATCATTTCCAGCAGTATATTTTCGATTCTAACATATGTGTACCAACAGAAACGAAAGATTTAACATTTAAATATATGGTCAAAACCCTAAACATTTAAATACACATGTTTAAACATTTTAAAAGCAAAAACTTGTGATTTAAACTCATGATTAATAAAATTTAGATCTGATATTGGTCAAGATTACTGTTGTAATCAATTAGAAAATCATGATAAATATATTCTTACTTCATACGCTATAAAGATCTATCTTTTGTACACAAAATACATTTCAGGCTAAAAAATCCAAAATAAAACCTTGTAAAAACGTGCAAATAAAAGGGATGCAGAGTTGGGCGAGATATTACTCGCCTCAGATGCTGATGGATCTCTAGAAACGAGAGAGAACAATTCCCCCTTCGCTGCAATGCCCAAAACTGCTGAAAACTCCATGAAATCCCTCAAAATTGCCGCTAAAAACTGGATCTAGGGTTAGAGAGAGGGAGAGGGGGCTAGGGTTCTGAAAATGATGGAAAAGGGTTTGTTTCGGGTAAGAGATGTTATATATGAGCGGTCAAACCCGAAATAAAACCCGAAATCCGAACAGACCCGAAACTAGAAAAAACTTGAAAACAATCTTTAGTATTTTGGTTATAACTTTTACGTACGACATCAGAATGAGGTAATCTAAGAATTTTTAGAAATATCTTGAAGAGAACTACAACTTTGGTCTTTTAAGTTTTTTTAAATTCCAAATGCATATGTGAGTAGAATACAAAATATCTCCACTGGTCATAAATTTTTAGATTTATACATCGAGCATAAATTGTGCATTTGCTCTTATATATCTACATATATACGTTGAATTGATCTCAAGTTAATTCCTAATATACTCAAACATTATAATATGTTATTTATAAATATATAACATATTTATTATTATTTATCACAAAATATTCAAATTCCAGACGGGAGGCAAACTCGTGTCAGCGACCTCATGAGTTGGGGATCCTACACAAAAAAGGAAAATACCAAACGGATCATATCGGGTGAACCTATATGCAAAAATGATTGAAACAAGGAAAGAAAGTAGTGATGTCATCTATAGAATCACGCTCCTCATCCTCTTCATCACCGTCTCTAATGTTATCAACCTCAATGCCCTCATCATCACCATCAGCTGCATCACCGGTCGAAGAGGCTTCATAGTCTACTTTCTCCTCGTCATCATGCTCAGTGGAACTAATGGCCATAGCTGATCTTGTTAAAAGCCCTGAGTTTGGACTGAGCCTTGCCTCACCACCCTGTGGCATTATTACAGAAGGAGAGGGAGAGTACTGCTCCTCATTCCCCCTTAGTGCTGATACCGGAGCTTAGGGAGAGCCCATTACTGGCCTCGATTCAGCATCCGCAGTCATTAATTCTCCTTCTTCCTCTTCAGGAGGATGGTAAGAAGAAGCTTTACTGGACAAAGCGAGGCCACTTGAACGAAGTCAAGGCCTATGTGGAAGTCCCGCAATAGAAGGCTCTTGATGTTCTTATTCTTCCATAGCCTTGAAAGCATCGGCCATCAATTTTGGTTTTTACTGATCTTTAGCAGGAAGCGACTCGACCATCAGCTTTCGGTGAGTCTGTTTCTCATACTGGCCAACCTCATCGGCCGTTAGATCTCTTTTCTCAACAGCTCTTATCTCAGGATGTAAAACCCCGTAAATTTGAATATTTTATGATAAATAGTGATAAATATGTTATATAGTGAAAAATATTATATTTTGATGTTTGGATATGATAAGAATTGATTTGAGATCAATTCAATATATATTTGTGAAAATATGAGTGCAAATGCACAAAACATGCACAAATGTCAAAAGAGTGAAAATCTGGGAATAATGATCAGTTATGAGTTTTTATATTTTTCATACTGATTCATTTAGAATTTGGAAATGTGTACAAGACCAAAGTTGTAGGTCTCTTCCTTAGATTTCTAACAAGTCTTAGATCACCTTATTCGGAGGTCGGATGAGAAAGTTACACTCAAACTACCGAATGGGTATTTTCCTAGTCAGACTAGGTTTCCTGGCTCGGGTCAAACAGGTTTATTTCGGGTTTGCCTCTATAAATACCTATATTTTTCATAAAAATTCCTTTCTTTTATCATATCTAAGAACCCTAACAGACACCAAACCCCCATAAACTCTATTTTGAATTCTTGGAGAAGATTGGAGGCTTTCAAGTTGGGTTTTTGTTGATTTTTGGCTTTTGGAGTGGAGATCTCCTTCGACGTTGCTTATAACAAGTTTTCCTATAACCCCAGGTGAGTATCATCTCTACTAATCCCCCTCCTAGTTTTTAAAATGTTTTTAATGAGATTTCAACATGTTTTGTAGAGCCAAAACGAAAAGATTATGTATAAAAGACAATTTCTTTTGTATTATATGTATAAAGATTAGGTTTTTCCATGTTAAAAAGTTTAAGAACGTTTTTACAGATGTGATTAAGATCTGATGATGATTTTTAAATGTGGTTAATCTAAAGAAAGAAGTTTAATTTGTTGTTTTGAGCTTTTATGCATGTTTTAGGGTTTTGAATACAAATCTAATGCATAAAATCATGTTTATAGTTATTGAGTTGTTTCCAGATGTTCATATCTGCTGTAGCATGTTTACATACAAGTTTTATGAAGATTTAATCATGTTTGAATCACAAAACATGACGTGAATACGACATATACAAAGAACATGAGAAACTAGAAATTGGGTTCACGGTCGACCGCCACGGTCGACCGCGTGCAGGACAGAGACCTGGGTTGTCTCTGGAGCTCGTCGCGGTCGACCGCCACGGTCAACCACCAGTTTGTTTTGGCTGTGCATGTTGTTGAGGGTTGGTTTTGGTTTTCGATCAAATTTATTGACCTTATGATGATAGACTATGATGTTATTTGACTGTTAAACACCTGGGATGATGGTGAACTTCAGATGTGGACACGTACACCAAGATTTGTGCATGTATGCTAGATTGTGTTAGATTGACACACTTTCGACACGAGTTAAATTAATAAATACATATGAATAATGATGTTCTATACATATCCGGAAATAGGGAGATGAAACCTATTTGCCGTAGAACGATTGAGTAAGAGTATTACAATAGTATCGTTATTACATGTATCCGGAATAGGAAAATAATAAACCCTATTGTCGCAGAACGATTGAGTAAGAGTATTACAATAGTATCGTTATTACATGTATCCGGAATAGGAAAATATTAAACCTTATTGCCGCAGAACGATTGAGTAAGAGTATTACAATAGTATCGTTGTTACATGTATCCGAAATAGGAGAATAATAACCCTATTGCCGCAGAGCGATTGAGTAACGAGCATTACAAAAGTATCGCTATAATACAAGATGATGTACACATAGATATTTGATCAGTTGTAGGCTTTACTTACATGATAGATTGCCCGTGAGTAGGGTATTTTCTTTGAGATTTTGATGCACCCGTTATGAACGGCAGATATATTTGTTTTAGTAATTGTTGATATCCTCTTATATTAGAGCAGGTCACTCGACGTAGTTCGAGATGAGATGGTTATTCTTTATGTTGGAGATTGGGGTATTTATCATTGATTATTTGTTTTTCATTCATAGAGTGTAATATGAATGATTTGATATATGTATGTACTTACTCTATTTTCTTATATACTCCTACCCCTTCTCCTGGGGAGAGGTAGTGATGATCTCGCTAGCGCTTTGACGCTCGTTGTTTTCCCCCTTTCAGGCAGCGAGTCTGGTGCACGGAGAGTCGCAGGTTGATGGGACTTCTTAGTTGTCCATTTAGTTACTTATCATATTTTGTAGTTATTGCAGAGCTCCACATGTAGTTGATTATTTTCAGAATCTAGATTGGTATTTTATTTCATAGAGTTGAGAGCTATTGTGAGACTTTGTTTATATTACTCATTGTATTTGAGATTCAGTTTAGATTCAGAGATATATCTATTTCATCCCAGTTGGGCTCATTATTGATTTTTCATATGCTTCTTCTGTGTACATTCAGTGTTGTTCTATTTCTATTTTTGCCTGTCCGTACCTTCACCTATGTATTGTATCCACTAGAGAGATAGTGAATGTGATGGTAAAACATATCGTAGCATGGTGTTTGGTGCTTGGCAGGTTTGACAATCCGGGTTTTACCTGGGACTGCAACCTTGTGTGAACCCAGGGGCGTCACACAGGAGCATCAGCCACTCGGGGTTCTTCCACCTAAACAGGCTCAGCTGCTTGGTCCTCCTCTGGTTCAGCAGACGGGTCCTCAAAAGATAAGTACTTGTCAATCCCTCTTAGGCGAGACATCTTAGACCCCCTCCTTGAAGCGTACATACGTATGATTTCCTTCAGACAAGATGTATTCAAATTATAGCCAGAGATCTGAGAAAAAGCAGAATTCCAATTGTAGAAACCCATGGAGGTGTAAGAATTAAGTGTCTTATAGGGGAGCTTGAAGACGACCATGGTGCAGCTAGCCACTGAATAGTACCAAGCTCTTGCCCCTTCATATAGATTTCCCACAACCGAAAGCTGAGGTCAAAGATTCTCAACATATAGCTGATCATATCCAAATTGACGAGCAAAATCTGTATGGCTGATAAGGCTCAATGAAGCACTTGCCACCTTGCCTGAAAATCAAGTAGCCTGGCATGATGTAGACCAGCCAACGGAAAATACCCCCATTCAGCTGAGTAAATCCGTTAGGACCTACCACATCTTAGAACGTCGCTCCATATACCCCTCCCTCAAAATCGGGGAAGCAACGGAAGATGTGATAATTAGTGTCCCTCGACAAAATCTAGCGAATCTTAACCATGTAAATCCCCTCCCACTTTGCAGATTCCAGTCATTACACAAGCGGGAAGAATGAATCGCCTTGAGGAGAAGCTGCACTCATTAATGAGGGACAGTGAGTTACGTACTAGGCCATCAGATAAGTATATGACATTGGTACTCGGGGATTGAGAGTTTTCAAAACCTTACCCCCCATCAGACTCCACTTCTGTAACTTGGACAAAATCCAAAGTCAGTTCCCTTAGTCCGCTCTGCAGACAGCACACCATGGCTGAAAGGAGATTCAATGGCTTCCCATGAGCCAAAAGAACTATAGGGTAAATAACTTCTGCAAACAGGGTGTCAATCGGCTTAGTAGTGACGACGCACCGCTTCAACCACAACATTAAGAATCCTGCTAACAACGCAGTGTCTGAGATGGGGATTTGAGCTTGATATTAGAAGCTCTCGAACTCCATGTAAGCAGGAAAAATATCTTCTCTAACCTCATTTGTGTAGTGCGAGGTGGCAGCGTTAATCCGGGCCTAGATCTCCTATGAAGTACTAGCAGCCAATCTAGTTACTTGGACTTCTTTCCTCATTAGATTCTGAAACAAGTGCTCTGCCCAAGAGACTTGTTTCACACCACCTCCTCATGCCCTTGTTTGTTGAGTGCAGATATGGAAGTGGCACATGACCTCCCAAAGAATGGAATAGACTTCAGGGCTAGTTTTCCTCAGAATCTTCAATTCTGTTGAGCTGGGAATGAATTCTTCTGTGACGCTCCTGGGTTCACACAAGACTGCAGTCCAAGGTAAAACCAAAGATGTCAAACCTACCATGCACCCACACTGTGCATAATCATGTTTCACCAATCACAGTAATATCCTCTAGTAGAACCAAATAGAAGTGCAGGTACAAATTGTTTGCGGGAAAAATCATATTCTTCATAGATATCATTGCTCTCTTAAATAACTGTTTATCAATTACAAAAGATCCGGTCTTTTTATAAGATCCGGTTACAACGAAATCAAAGAAAAATAAAAAAAATACAACTTTCCTTATTTGTCGAACAAATCACAAGATCCTGTTTTACGGTCTCTTGCTTTGGTGAGTTTTTTGCCTGCGCCGGGGTTTATCCGTAGACCACCGCGTGATCTAGATCCGGTCGGATCTACACGATAATAACGGGTGTTATTTCACGAAGGAAATAACAGCCGGGGAGAATTATTTCACCAAGGAAATAATCGTCCGAAGTAATCGAAATCGGCCAAGCGAAATCGATCTCTTCTCGGGATCAAAGACCAAGCTTTGATCCGGAGGGTGATCATGTAGATCTCAGATCTGATCTCTCTCGAACTCCTGCCTTATTTGGCGTGGACGATCGCTAAGAATCAGATCTGAAAATAAAATCCAAGTCTTCAAAAGCTCCGAAGATTCGAGTTCTCAATTCGACAGAGTTTTCTCTCAAGAGTTCAAAAGTCCTTCACAAATGAGTCCTCCTCTCCTATTTATAGGCGTTCAAATCAGATCTGGGCTCAGATCTGGGCCCAGATCTGATCTGAGCCTAGGTGGCTCGGCCACCGAGCCACCAAGAGGTGGCTCGGCCACCGAGCCACCTTGAGGTGGCTCGGTTTCGGCCGAACCTCTCTTGGTGTTGGTTGTTTCGCCGTTCAAAAGTCCTTCCTTTTCTCCATTTGAATTCTTTCCATAACTACCCAATCAATCTCATAATTATCGTTAACACTTCCTTTTTATCTTCGTAAATCACTCTCTCTCTCCTCCATTTCCCAAAACCTTAAACCAGCTCCTCTCTCTCTCCCTTCGTTCTCCTTCTCTCTCGTTCACGAAACCCAACACCATCTTCCCTCTTCTTCAACCGCGAGCTCCCCTGCTTCGTCTAAGAACCCCCACAGCAACCCCTCTCCATCCCCCTTCGTCATCGCGACCAGCAGTGACCTCCACAGCCGCCACCATCAACCACCAACTCCCCTCCTCGAGCTCTTCTCCCTCCTCCGACAACAACGAACCACCCACGTCTTCAGCTCCTTGAGCTCTGTTCACAACTCCGACCTCGTCTCCCTGTCCCTCTCCTTCATTCCCGCTCGACCGCATCACTCCTCCGCCCACCACGACGAATCCTAGCACGGACTACCCCTAAAACTCCAGGCCACCGCCTGCTGCCCCGACGCCGAGCTCCGTGGCCGCTACCCTTGCCAGCTGAGCCCGCCTCCAGCTCTCCCTCCTCCTCAGACCATCCCGACAGCAGCCCCTTCATTCCCCCGCTCGCCTCCAGCCCACAGCAACCACCCCTCAGGCCCGCCACTAGCCCCTCGCCGTCCACCTTTGTTGTGCCACTTGCTCCGACGCCGACCCGACGTCCGACGAACTTAGTCATCATCCAACAGCCCCTCGTCGTCGTCGTTGCTACCGTTGTACTACAGTGGCTATGCCGAGATCCCCGCGCCATCGAACCCATCGCCGATGTCATCGTACAGCTTCACAAGTCAACCATCACATCCGTCGTCGTTACCTCCTCCCGCTGATGTCGCAACCCCCTTCAGTCTAGATCCATCTTCGTAGCACCACCACCACATCGTCGACAGGCCCCATTGGCCTTGTAGGCAAGATCCCGAACCTTGATTATTTTATTTTAATTCTTAGTTTTATCGTAAATTATTATGTGACTCGTCATTCAATTTCTAGATCTGTTATGAGTTAATTAATTAGATTAGTATGTGATATATTATTACCTGCGTGGAATTGCTTGACATGAATAGCTGTGTGGAAGCTTGTTGTGTTATCACTTAGTTGTTATCCAATAGGCGAGACTATACATGACGACGATTTCTGTTAAAAGTATGATTTATAAGCGTGCTTCAAAGCATGGCTATACTCGCTCGACATCGATATCCCGATGTGAGGAGTCCCGAGTTCCCTCGATATCGATATACCGGTATGAGAATTTCTTGATTATTACTATTATAGCATTGACTAGACGATGCACTCTTGATTGGACGTGTTGTGGATCACGGTTATTTTCATAGTTTTACAGAAGTCGTTCCAAGGTAACTCCGTGGCTAGTGCACAATATTTCATGTACAGCTACGTAATTAATTTGACAACATGGGGTTATAAAGGGAATTGGACGGAGAATATAGCATGTATATAAATGGGCACAGCGCTTTCTTGTTATTATGATATCATGAGTGTTAATGGGCCAGAGGGCCAATACTTGACTTGAAGGCGGCCCCCGGACGACTTTACAGGACCCGATTATATACATCAAAATATTCTTCCCCAATTCAAATAACATGTAAAACAAGAATAATATGATTGCGTGCTTTATGGTGGACTTTGTTAGTTTTGTTGAGATGTAGACCAGTGTTGTTCCTTTCATACATAGATCGGGATTAATATTTAATTATCTATAATTTGAGACATATGGTATATACATGAGGGTTTCCTTGTTTGGATTATTTCGCTCAACGTACTACGTCTCATGTTGTAGATTTTTAGGTATTAATTCTATCTATTGTATGCCCCTGTTACTTGGATGATTAGACTGATCACTAGCTACATGATCTCGTTACCTGATCGATTCTGGATGCTTTATGTTATCATGATTTAGTAGTGTTCTCATGTTGATTTGTGGATTTTAGTTGTACGTTCTTTTGTTGTTTCTGTTATCATATCGTTTTTCGCATTGGATTTTCGTTCGTTCTATTTTCTTTGTGGGGTCGGGTCTTATCATGTGCCATACACGCTGACGTACACCTATTTTCTCTGGTGTACGTCAGACTTAGAGGAAGAACAGGTTCAGCAGGAGCTAGAGGATTCTCAGCAGGAGTGTCTTGTAGACGGAGCAGAAGAAGGAGTCGAAGCTTATTCTTTGATGGTTCCAGTTTATTTTTGTAGTTCTTTCTTTTTCCATTAATCGATGTACTTTTTTGTATCTCTTCAGTATTCATTTGTTCAGTTTTGTATAAGGGCACGTTGACCCGAATATTATGTCTCGGATGTTATCCCATTTATGATATGATAGTTTTATTCTGAGTTTGTCTATTATATTATTGCTGATTGTGATCAGGGACCTGTGCCTTTATATTGTATTTATTTCTAAACGCTTAGCGTATTAGGTTGAGGAGAAACGATTATTTTATTTATTCCCCTTAATCTAATACGTCGCGGGCTTGTTCACGTTCCGATTCCTGAGTATTTTGGGAAGCGGGGAGTGACACATGTATTTCACTACCAGCAGCGTAGCAGGCGTTGGCCACCAGCAGAGTTTATGTAGTCGCATCTCGTGATCATAGTGCGAGCAGAGTTTTCGTAGTAAATTCTTATCCAGCTCGAATCTTGTTGATTCAGAAGCTTCGCATTTTTTTATCTATCATGATGTCATAATTAGACATCAGCTTGTAGCGCAGCGTTTCGGCGTTCCATTATCAGTTTCTACTCCTTTAGGGGAGGTGTCCCTATTAGAGAGTATATAGAGGAGATGTGTCATCAGTATAGATGAGTTTGAGTTCATCTTTGTTATGGTCATGTTGTGGATGTCGAATTTCGACATCATTCTTGGTATGGAATGGTTATCATCCTGCAATATCAGTACCGACTGTTTTGCTAAAACAGTACACTTGTGAATATTTGTTGGGATTGTATAGATAGTAGCAACCTTATACGATAACCAGAATGTGGAGTCATTTCTGGAATATGTCAAAGAGGTGATGATACGGGATCGGGGTGTAGTGTTGAGTGAGATCGGAGTTGTCTCAGTATATCAGGATGTCTTTCAGGACATACCTATGTTTTCTCTAGTGAGAGAGGTTGTTTCCCTGCATCGAGTTATAGCAGGCACCATACCGATTTTCTGAGCACCCTATCATATCTTATGGCACCCGCTGAGAGGAGGGAGCTACAGACTCAGGTAGATGAGTTATTAACTCAGGGTTTTATTTGTCGGAGTCATTTTCATAGGAGCACTGGTCCTCTTCGTGGAGAAGAAGGACAGTAGCATGTAATTCTGTATAGATTATCGTGAGTTGAACAAGGTCATTTTCCAGATCATGAATCCACTATCGAGGATTTATGACTTGTTCGACTAGCTGTGAGGAGTGCATCATTTCTCTAAGATTGATCTTCGTCCTAGTTATTTCCAGTTGCGAGTGCGGTAAATGGATATTCCTAAAACCGCCTTTTCTGACTTGATATGAGTCTTGTGAGTTCTTGTCATGCCATTTGGGCTGATCAATGCACCCGCGGTATTCATGGATTTGATGAACCATGTTTTTCGTCCATGTTAGAACTAGTTCGTAGTCATTTTATTGACGACATCATTATCTTTTCGAGATCGGAGACAGAGAGCGAGCGACATCTTCTATGGACATTGTGAGGATAGCGGACAGTCGAGATTAGAGGCATCAGTGATACACTGAGTTCAGCAAATACGAGTTTTGGCTATAAGAGATTAGATTTTTAGGCCACGTCATCAGCAGGTGGGGCATAATAGTGGATCTAGCCATTGTTGAGGCTGTACTAGATTAGGAGCCACTAAGAACCATTACAGGGGTTCGTAGTTTTAGTATGGTATGAGAGAAAGTTCATTCAGGACTTTTTAAAGATTGTAATACCACTTACACACCTTACAAAGAAGGGTGTATAGTTTGCTTTGGGCACGGTGTAGGCGTCAAAAATTGCCCATAGGTCTCCACGAACAACTCGAAGCTAAGAGAAGACGATGAACATCACTATCCAAGTTACAGAAGCTTGATTGACGTCGACAAACGTTTGAAGTGAATCGACGAACTACGTGAAGTAACGGAATTTCAGAATCACGAGGATACGAACTGATCGGGAACCCTGTGTTATTCACAAACGGCGAAATACCCTTCGTGTCTTATTTATTCCACAGATGATCTAATCATTGGAACTTATAGAACTCTTCGCCGGCTTTCCAACGCACTTTGAATCGCTCAAATCCGAGTTCGGATGAAGAAGTTACGACGGAAACAAACGAACGTGCACAACAGAGCGTCTCAGTCTGAGTTGAGACACCCCGAGGTGTCTCGGCATGAGCGAGACACCCCAAGGTGTCTCGTCCAAGGCCGAGACACCCAAGGGTGTCTCGGCCAAAGTGGAGACACCCCAGGGTGTCTCCAGCCCGAAATCACCCTGTGCCTATAAATACGAGCCCCAGAGCCTCATTTTTTCAGATCTGGAATTTTTGGAGAATTGGCGAAGCCCTGCCGAACTGAAGAGTGATAGAGTTCTTCAACATAAGAGAGAAAGAATCTTCAGATCTGCATCACCCGCATCCGTTCCTTAGAATTATTCCGTTGTGATAATTCTAAGAAGAGCAATTATCTCGCCGTTGCCGAGATAAGCACTTCTGCTTCTAGATTCCTTCGCGGATCGATAGAGTTCTGGATCTGATCTGAGTGTCAGGTAGTCCACGGATATTGACGTCCCCGTCACCGGCTAAAGACCCACACAAGCAAGAAACGACGAACGGATCTTGCGTTATTTTCGAAAAGTTGTAATCTTTCATTTTCTTATTTTTTTTATTGAATATTTTGAATTCTTTGTAAGCAATCCGTATTATAATGAATTCGACAATGAAGGCAACTTTTACCGAAAACAAACTGGCGACCACAGTGGGAGCCAACAGCCTCGCTGCCGAGGCTGTAGTGACGCAACCGGCATTCAAGATCCGGTTGAATGAAGAGGTCGAGTATGAATTCGACCAACAGAAGTTTGAAGAGTACCTCTCTTCCTCCTCCTCCAGATCCGCCTCTCCCAGTAGGCGCAGGAAGGCCTCCTCTTCCAGAAATGCTCGCGGGACTTCTGGTTTGAATATCTAAGATCTCCATGTCTCCGCTGCACCCGCACCCCACGACGCCCCCGCGACGTCCAACGTGGTTGAAGCTGCGGATCCGGACTTCCCCTCCGCCGAGAAGATAGCTGTTGAAGGCGCCCTAGCTTTGTCAAAGAGAGAACGTCAAAGATGGCATCTACGCCTTGCACGTCAGTTGGCCAAGGCTTTTGAGCCGATGGACGGGATCCGCTATAATATGGATCTAAAATCCAGGCAGTGCCAGGAGCAGCAACGGCGAGCCACCAACCCCTCCTCTAAGGCAGAGACGAATGAATGGGTTCGCGTCAAGAGGACCCGCTCTACTCTCAAGGAGCGAATCAAGAAGCATCGCGCATTACTCGCGCATGCTCGAGTCCTTTTGCAGAAAGCGAAAGAGATGCAGAAGGAAGAAACAGTCAAGAAACCGCCCAAACAAACAGGTGTAGGTGCCGAAGGCGAAGTCAGCGCCTAAGGCGAAAATGAACGAAGTTACCATCCGGCCATTGTCAACTTCAGATCCCGTTTCCCCCGTCCCCGTGCCTCCGACGGAGCCGCATGGTAGCATGGATCTCACCAAATCCAGAGTTCCTTTGAAGGATCACGTCGGTCCTCTACCTGAAGATCGAGGTAAAGCACCCGTAAAGGAGCGATTGGGACCATTGAAAGGTTCCCAAACAACAATCCGGACTGGGGGTTGTACTAATCCCCCCAAGGATAATAATAAAGGGAAGGCCCTTATTACCGACCGCATTGGATTGCGGGTCGAAGTTCAGAAGCCCGTTAGGATTTCACGCTCACAAAAGGGTAAATCCCAACGAGTGACTCTTGGAGACGCCAGTAAAGCGTCGCATCCCCAGAGGGAAACATATTCGTCCGATGATGATGTTATACCTGGGAGGTCATGCCAACACTCTATAGGTTGCTCCAGTCATCAAACTGACGAGTTGTACTATAGGGCTGGGGGTACGAATAAATCCCGAAAAAGAAATGTTCCAGACACGGATTCTCATTGTTCGTGTGCCAACATAATCAAGGCGGTATTATCAGAATACTGCTGTTCTAAAGCCCCAAGAAGAGTTTCGGTGTTTGAGAGAATCTCCACCGGAACGTCCGAGGCTAAACCAAGGCGTTTCCTAAGAAGAAGGTTAACCGGCACAAATAATGAGCTCTCGCGAGTTACTATTAACATGGTCGACAAAGGAAAATCTGTGCGAAGCTTCAGCCAGGAACCTTTTGCCAAAATATCTCAGCGCATGACCTGGCTGCGATCTGGAACTGTCAGACCAAGACCCAGGAGATCACGATCCTCGGACGAAGAAACGTTGGATGCGTGCTCGGCATTGGCTTCTGATGATACGGCATCCAGTGCAGGACAATCTCATGAATCGTTCATGATTAGCGCCGATCAGGTGGCTAAGATTCTTGAGGATGCCTTAGCCAAGCAGAAAGATAACTTTAAGTTTGAAATGGAGATGGCTATGCAAGAAATGAGAGATATGCACAGTCAACAAATTGCGGCGCTGACAAACCAGCAAGGAGAGTCCAGCCGTCGTAATAATATTAACCAGGTTGACAGTGATAGGGAAATAGATGAGAATGCCAACTTGGAAGCTCCTCCTGTTGATAACAATGCTGGAGGTGGACCCTCAGATGATAATACGAATGAGGACCACCTCACCTCTCCCCAAAACCGTTCGAAGAAAGATACGAGCGAAGATAAGAAAATGAGAGATTTAGAGAGCAAAATCAATGCGTTGATGAACGCTCAGGAGGTAAAGAAGTCCAGAATACCATGTCCATACCCAAGGGAGTGGGAATCAATTCCGTACCCGGCGAAGTTCAATTTGATTAACTTCACGCCGTTTGACGGAAAGGATTCCCCTACCCAACACTTAATATATTTTAAGTCACACTTGGGAATAATCTCCAGGAACCTCTAATGGTGCGGTCATTCGTTGGTACTCTTCGTGGAGCAGCCTTCGACTGGTATCGCCATCTTAAGCCGGGGAGTATCAGCAGTTGGGATGACATGGAGGATATGTTCCTAACAAACTTCTTCGATGACGATAGCGAGATTTCAATCGGCACACTATTTGACGAGAAACGGAAAAATGGTGAGACGGTCGAAAACTTCATGAAGAGATTCCGGAACAAAGCAATGAATTGCAGGGATCCGGTCAGTGAAGACTTTATCCTTGAGACTTATCACAATAATCTTTCGTTGGACATCCTCGAAGCTATGGGAATGGCACCGCCAAAGACATGGAAAGATTTGAAGGTACGGGGTGAACGAGCCGAGCGATTCCTTAAAAGGAAAAAGGCCGAAAGGGGTCAAGCGGTGAATAATCCTCCGCAACAGAATTTTGCCCCTAAGGGTAAAGGAAAGGCACAAGCGAATGTGGTGGATACAAACCAAATATTCGAAGTGCGAGCGCAACTGCAACAGCAGCAGCAGAAAGCGCCTCAGCAGTCGCGGTGGCAACAACAGCCTCAGAAACAGAAGGCTTCGGAGCCAAAGTTCCCAAAGGTCTACTCGTTCAAAGAGGATGAAGTCCCCGGTATTTTCAAATACCTTATAGAGAACAACAAGATCAAGTTGCCTCCGGTCCAGGATCAGGAAGATGCTAAAAGGGTTAACGATCCAAAATACTGCGCGTTCCATAGAGCGGTGCACCATCCTACCAAGGAATGCTACGCCCTCAAAGACAAGATCCAATCTTTAATAGATGTTGGGGTCATCACTATGAAGCAGCCTAAGGAGAAGAAGGTGGGCGCGAATGCAGTATCGATAAGTTTCGGATCCGTTCCCTTAAACTGGTTTCAACCTGAGCCAGTAGTAAACGCAGCGGTGAAGAAGGTGAACGATGATCCTCACAAGCAATGCCAAAAAGGACTAGTGCCGCATACAGCCCCAAATGACGAGATTCTTTGGGTTCATCCCGATCTAATTGGAGATGAGCAATGGACTGGATCCTCTTCCAAGAAAAAGTCGAAAGGAAAAGGTAAATCTTGTTGCGGAGCCTATGCTATTCTAGGAGAGGATGACGACAAAATTCCTGCTTTTTCGCTTTCTAAGGATGAACAGGAAGCCTTTGTAACACAGAGCGGGAATGAATATCATTTCAAGTATCCAGATGCTTCCGAACAATTGGCTAAGCAGGGGGTAACCAAAACCGTTCCCTCCAAAACATTAGCGGAGATGGGAATTGTTGCAACTCCTCCAACACCCGTAGTTGCAGAGAAAGTCCAACAAAAGCAAAAAGGGAAAGAACCCTTATGCCAAGAAGGTCAAAACCCGAAGCAGTCTCGATTCAATCACCCAATTGGGAGAGACAAACCGGGAAGTTCAAGTTCTCCGCCTCATTTTGATATTATGGCGCAGTTAGCTAATATACCGGCTAGAATAACCCTGTATGAGCTGCTGCGTCTTTCAAGGGACACAAGAGAAGCATTACAAGAGGCCTTGTCTAATTCTGAAGTCTTCCTGACTCGGATCAAGCCGTCTCCTGAAGAGCCAGAGCCGCCAGTCCAACATTGCAACCTCGCGACGCACCATTTCCCCTGCATTTCCTTCAACAAAGAAGACATGCAGACGAAGAACTCAAAACATGACTGACCATTGTACTTCACCGGGCATATTGGCTCCAGCGTTGTCAACCGGATCCAAGTCGATCCGGGTTCCGCTGTCAGCATCATGCCACTCCGATTAATGTACAATCTCAGAATACCGGCTAGTAAGCTAGCCTCCACAGGCACTACAATCTACGGATTCAACACTAGTGGGTCCAGACCAATGGGAAAAATTCGAGTGAAGTGTCAGATCGGGGATTTGAAATCGGAAGTCACATGCTACGTGATTGACGCAGAAACCTCCTATAACTTGTTGTTGGGTAGACCTTGGATCCACGGTAATCTTATAGTCCCATCAACTCTTCATCAGTGCCTCAAATACGTGGACACTAATAATAAAGTCAAGACGGTGGTCGCGGATAAGCAACCGTTTAAGGGATTGGAGAACTATTTTACCGATTCCCTTCTATACAGTGCCGAATCCGACACTGAACCATCGGCCCAAGGAACGGACAGCGGGGACGAAGCTGATACCGAAACTAGGTTTGATTATGATGGTGGTTTTGTACTTAATGACATTGTACCCATTGTAATCAATCTGGACGATGATGAATCATTGGAAAGTAGTTGTAACTGGCAACTTGCCGAAGAAATATCAATAAATGAGGATTTAGATTACTCGTTGTGTCTTGATAATGTAATTAAGGGGTTACATGATAACTCTGATTTGTATATGCCGCTTCAATCATTTTGCATGACAAAAAAGCAGGTACAAGATCCGCTCGGAATGATATTTGTCATTCCTGTAAAGAGAGAGGGTGAAAAGGAAGTCATCTATGGTAAAGGAAGAGAATCTCCGATTCTAGATCATTTCTTGGAAGAGAAAGAAGATAATGATAAACCTGCACCTCATCTATTTACATATGACACAAAAGCACGTGGTCTTATGGAGAAGTACGAATATGACTTCACACTCGGAGAAGGTCTTTGTTTTGGTCGAGGTCCGCGAGTTCCACCTCGAATGGCCTATGTACCAAAAGGAAAACCCGACGACTATTATCGCCACCGAAGAGGTTTAGACTATGTCTCCTCATCTGATGATGAATGTTCCTGGCAGGTTATCGATCAAATTGCTAACAAAGGGAAAAACGGATATTCTTCCGATTCTTCAGCTTGGGATTCCGACGCCAGTCTCGGAGAAATGTTCAAAAAGCTAATGTCGAACATGGCTACGGTTGATCCTGCTACAATAGAGGAAGACGATCAAATGCCAACTTGGGAGGATCCTTGGGTTCATCACTTGAATATGCAATACGGTGATAGGTTTGAACAAAGAGAACCTCCTACTGAAGATCAAGTAGTTCAAGTGAATATGGGTAATGAAGATAATCCGAAGCCAATATTCATTAGTGGTAGCCTCCCGCCAGATGAGAAAGAAGAGTTAATCTCTCTTATCAGGGAATACATTGATGTATTTGCTTGGAACTATGAAGATATGCCAGGACTCGACCCAAATGTGGCAATGCATCGCCTCAATATCAAGCCAGATGTCAAACCGATCAAACAACAGCAAAGTCAGTTTCGTCCGCAAATGAAGGAGGCAATCGAGTCTGAGGTTAAAAAGCTTATTGACTCGGGCTTCGTTAGGGAAGAACAACATCCCGAGTGGCTTGCTAATATTGTCCCGGTCCTTAAGAAGAACGGGAAAATCAGGGTTTGTATCGACTTTAGAGACCTCAATGCTGCTTGCCCAAAAGATGATTTCCCTCTTCCCATCACAGATGTCATCATCGATAATACGTGTGGATTCGAAAGAATGTCCTTCATGGACGGATTTTCCGGTTATAATCAGATAAAGATGCATCCAGACGATGAAAAGCATACCGCGTTTAGGACACCCCTCGGCGTTATCTGCTACACGGTCATGCCCTTCGGTTTAAAGAATGCAGGTGCCACATATCAGAGAGCCATGTCGAAGATTTTTTAGGAGCATCTCCGAAAGACTGTCGAATGCTACGTGGATGATCTAGTCGTAAAAAGTCGTGATAAGAATGATCACATCAAAGACTTGAAGACGATGTTTGATTTGATGCGGACCCATCAAGTGAAAATGAATCCTACCAAATCTTTCCTCGGAATGTCCAGCGGCAAGTTTCTTGGATTCGTCGTTACCACCAAAGGTATTCATATCGACCCTGATAAAGTAAAGGCAATTAATAAGTTGCAACCTCCAAGAAACCTTAAAGAGCTTAGGAGATTGCAAGGGCGGTTGGCTTATATCCGACGGTTCAT
Source organism: Asparagus kiusianus (assembly GCA_022839385.1). Lineage (NCBI taxonomy): Eukaryota > Viridiplantae > Streptophyta > Magnoliopsida > Asparagales > Asparagaceae > Asparagus > Asparagus kiusianus. The sequence goes on from BQKN01065474.1 coordinate 736,756, forward strand.
CTCGAACCTCTCCGGGAAATGCCAACCATTCTCCAAACTCACAAAGAAGGGCGTATCGTTCATATGGGATGACGCTTGTCAAAAAGCGTTCGAGAGTATTAAGGAATACCTCTCAAAACCTCCTGTACTCGTTGCACTAAAATCGGGCAAACCGTTCTTGATTTATGTCAAGGCGACGAGCCACTCATTAAGTGCACTACTTGCACAAGATGATGATAACGGTCACGAACATGCAGTATATTATCTGAGTCGGACTTTGGTAGGTGCTGAATCCCGATATCCCATGATCGAAAGGGAATGCCTCGCCTTGGTGTTCACGATTCAAAAGATGCGGCATTACCTGGTTGGACAGACTATATATGTTATCTCCAAAGTTACCCCAGTCCGAGTGTTCATGACACAACTAGCTTTCATGAATTGGTGGTTAGCAAAATGGGCCTTGCTCTTGTCCCAATACGACTTACATTTTAAACAACAGAAGTCGGTAAAAGGACAGGCCATCTGTGACCTCCTGGCAGCTAATCCAACTACGGATACTGCCGAGATATATGATGACCTACCAGATGAAACCCACAAAGTCAACGCAACTTCGCACCAACAAGTATGGCGCTTGTACTTCGATGGCGCTTCCCAAGCAGTTAATGCGGCAAGTGCTCCTGGATGTTGTAAGATTTCTTCCGGAGTCGGAGTCGTCTTAGTTTCCCCAGGAAAACATGTCATGCCTCGAGCCTACTCGTTGACCGAGCCATGTTCGAATAATGTAGCTGAGTATAACACGCTGCTCATAGGACTCAATTTCGCTAAGGAACTGGGGGTTGAGTATCTCGAAGCTTTCGGTGATTCTCAACTAATAGTTAAGCAAATTCAAGGGGAGTATGAGGTTTGAAGTTAGGATTTAATACCATATCATAAGATGGCTGTGGAGATCGCGGAATCATTCGAGGGATTCTTCATCGAGCACATCCCGCGGTTACAGAACGCTTACGCAGATGCGTTAGCAGCATTAGCTGTATCCCTGGCACAACCTCCTGAAACAAAATAGTTTGTTACGGTGAGGACTCACCAACTTCTGGTGCTAATCTACGATGAAAATGGCGAGGAAGAGGATGTTAAAGAAGTACACTCAACTCAGGTCGAGTTTGAACCTCAAGATTGGCATTTCCCCATCATCGACTACGTCTTGCATGGAATTTTACTAGAAGACGCGAAGGAAAGGGAGTCAATCCGACGAAGAGCACCGAGGTTCTAGTATAATGCGGAGAATCGAACGCTGTACCGCAGGGGGTACGACGGATTGCTACTATGTTGCTTATCGACTAAAGAAGCTGAAGAAGTCCTTAAGGAAACACACGAAGGGGTTTGTGGTGCACACCAACCCGGCCCCAGACTTTATGACCGCATCAAAAGAATGAGATATTTCTGGCCTCATATGATGAGTGAAGCAATCGCGTATGCCCGAAAGTGTCATGCCTGTCAGATACACGCGAATTATATGCACCAACCTCCGGAGCATCTGCATCATTCGGTTACATCATGGCCGTTTGAGACCTGGAGAATGGATATTATTGGTCCTATAAATCCCCCGTCAGTCAAAGGTGATCGATTCATCCTGGCGATTACTGACTACTTCTCCAAATGGGCTGAAGTGATCCCGCTCAGAGAAGTTAAGGCAAGCAACGTTATTGCATTCATCAAACACCATATTATTTATCGATATGGTGTCCCAAGACGGATTATACAAGACAACGGTCCTCAATTTGTCAGCAACGCCTTCATCAGGTTTTGCGAGAAGTTCAAAATTCAGGACGTCTCATCGACGGCTTACAATCCCACAGCAAATGGATTGGCTGAAGCCTTCAATAAGACTATCATAAAGTTGTTGTCGAAACTCATGAAAAATAATAAATGAGATTGGGATGACAAGCTTGGCACGGCTCTATGGGCCTATCGTACTACGGTACGTACACCTACTGGCGCAACCCCGTATTCTTTGGTGTACGGGTGTGAAGCCGTCCTTTCGTTGGAAATACAAATTCCATCTCTTCGAATCGCTCTCGCAACCCAGATGACGACCGAAGAACAACATCAAAAACGTCTCGAAGAACTCGAGATGCTCGATGAAAACCGCTTAGAAGCTCAACAGCATATTGAGTTCTACTAAGCCAGAATTTCCCGAGCCTTTGACAAGAAGGTTCGACAACGGAGTTTCAAAGAAGGAGATTTGGTCTTAACTGAACGACGACCTATGATCCTTAACTCTAAGAAGAAAGGCAAATTTGAACCCAAATGGGAAGGGCCGTTCGTAGTAGAGACAGTCTATTCGAGTGGCGCGTATCGCCTCATCACCAAGGAAGGCGACCGGCTTATGATGCTGATAAACAGCAAGTTCCTGAAAAAATACTACCCTTAGTATACTCAGGATAACCAATGTATCGGGAAGTTCCCGGAAGAATATTGTATGTGGTATTCTTAGGGATAACCCAGTTGCTATGAAAGTAATGAATAAAATCCACACTTAGTCTCTGAATGTATTCAAAGATAAAGCATGTTTTATTATTGATGAATGAGATTTGATCCTTTTGACATATTAATATTTCCTCACAAAATCCTCCACTGATCAAATCAATTGACGGTGGGTCCACTAAAATTTCTATCCGCCAATTCATGGCAATTTTCAAAGCTTGACGTGTTAAGTCCTGATCACTTAACATCAAAATCCTTCATCGAGTGGCTAGTACAAACCAGTATCTCTACTACTACTTGTATTCCGCTCCCTTTGCTTTCAGGTCAAACCTATAAAAGTTAGGACCAAAGCCAGCTTCTCCTCTCGATTCCTTCCATGAACGAGAGGTCCATTTTCAATTCGAGCAATCAAACCTATAAAAGTTAGGATTGTCACCAACCTCTCTTAGTCAAACCTGCGAATAGTTAGGACTAAGATCAAGTCATCCCTTTCGATAAATGAAAGACGTCCATAAATTCCTTTTCAGCCAAACCTATAAAAGTTAGGGTTGAAATCGGAATTTCCCTTCAATAAATGAAGAACTATTTTCTTGAATCAAACAACCAATCCTATAAAAGTTAGGGTCGTTTGAATCTTTTCGATTCTCGGAGTGGAGATCCCACTCTTAGTTTCATCTTTCCGGATTCTGGGGGTGGAGATCCCACCTTGAGTTTCCTTTCCAACTGGAGATAGAATATAAAATTCTTCCTTTTCAGTGATGAAAGACAGAATATAAAATTCTTCCTCTTTCATTTTTGGGTTTGTCTTTACCATAAATAAGACTTGGGGCCAAGAATATAAAATTCTGCCGCTCCAACATTGGGTTCGTCTTTACCCTGAGAAAAGACGCAATTCTCAACTTCAAATCCGTACATTCTATGCACGGGGAACTTTATCTCGACTCCTAAATAGAGATAAGTCTACGCCTAACACGCGTCGCCGGTTTAGTCTTTCACCGATTGAAAAAGACACCAGAGTTTAAGTCTGAGGAATTTTATCCCGAATCCTAAGGAGGGATAAAGTCAACGCCTAATACGCGTTGTCGAGCACCATATTCCCGTAAAAAGTAGTGAAGTCTATGTATTCAAAATCATAGCATCAAGTCTAAGTGAAGTAATACTCTTAGCACAACGTTACATGTGAAACGGATTTTAAAATTCACATGCTAGACCGATTCAAACGGTAGTCGGTAAAGGCACATCAAACCCGTTGATGGCTGGGGGTTTGCCAAAAACCCTAAGTCTATGTCTAACACACATCGCCGGTTTAGTCTTTCGCCGATTGGAGAAGACACCAGAGTCTAAGTCTGGGGAATTTTATCCCAAAACCTAAGAAGAGATAAGTCATCGCCTAATACGCGTTGCTGGGTACCTTTTCCCATAAGAAATGGTAAAGTCTATGTATTCAAAATCATAGCATCAAGTCTAAGTCAAGTAATACTCTTAGCACAACGTTACATGTGAGACGGAATTTTAAAATTCACATGCTAGCCCGATTCAAATGATAATCGGTAAAGGCATATCAAACCCGTTGATGGCTGAGGGTTTGCCAAAAATCCTGTAAGCGTTATGTCAACTAGGTTCACAATCAATAAAGAAATATCATAATGAAATCAAATACTAGGTCTCGATTAATATATCAAGTCAAAGCATACAATAAAAAGCTCGTCAGCCTGAGGGCAATCGACGACTAAGAACATGAGATTCTAACTTAGAAAGCCTATCTGTATAACTCTGCTCAAGTTCTGCTTGCAGATCAGCTCGGATAGATTCTTCAGAATTGCTCAAGATCTTCGCGGCTTCATTTTTCAGCTTCATCAATCTCTCCTGCGTAGGTCCTAATTTCTCAAGCATCTGTCCGCGAGACGTCTCTAGTCCGACCAGCTCCGCTGCCATGATAACACCAGACTCCTCGGCATACTTCAAGGCCTTCTTCAACTTCTCTACTTCCTCACGGTTGGATTCTATGGAACTGAGTAACGCGGCTCTGTCAGTATCCTTTCTTGCAATACCAGCCATCAACTGTGCAACAGAATGCTTATGTGACTGAAGCTCAATGCCGATAGAAGATCTCAAATCACGCCATTGTGACAACCTATGCTCCAACTGAGAGGACACGAAAGAAGAAGCTCCGCTAGCCTTTAGCTCCTCCAACTCTTGGAGTTCAGACTCCAAGACAATAAAATCACCAGTAAGAGAGTCAGCTAACTCCGGATATCCATCATCTCTGATCATCGTCATGTAGCGAGCAAGAGAACGTCCAAACTGATCAAAGCAATACCCTTGATGAAGAACCTTCTCGATCATGCCGTTAAAAAAGACGACGAAAGAGTTGAGATCCATTCGGAATATGTCTCTGCTAGGATCAGAATCAGACAAAAGGGCGAGGATACGTTCGTATGGAGATGGTCGAGATCCTGTAAGCCATGGTATGAAAGAATAAGAGATATTCGAACATGATAAAATATAATTTAAAGCGAATTGCAAGCATACCAATACCAATAGAGGTCCCCGCAGACTGAGGTCTGATGATCGGCTCCGTTAGTCTAGTCTCAGCGAGCTTCGAGATGACAGCAAGGGTGGTCATTAAGAGTAAACTGGTAGTGCCTCTCGGATGTGATGGGGAGACACCACTGTTAGGCAAGCTATCAGTCCCAGAAACCGTAGTCGCATCAGTTATAACAGCTGGTCATATGGTTGCACTTCTTTATTAGTCAAATGGAAATTTAGTCAAATAAAGAGAATCGGGATGATAGGATTATCTTCATACCTGCAAGTCCATCACCCTCAGGTAAACGGGAAATGCCAGGAGTCATAAGAGTATCAGTCCCGAAGGCTGGTCCTATGATTACACTCCTTCGTTAGTCAAGAAATCAAATAAATGAAAAGGAGCACGACGACCTAGATTATATGCATACCTGCAGGTCCATCACCCTGGGGCAAACTAGAGATGCCGGGAATCATGACTGAATCAGTCCCAGTGACTGGTATTGTAATGATAATTTTTTGTTAGCCAGATAAAAGATCGGGCAAAATGAAGGGAATTAAATATATACCTGTAGATGAATCACTCTCAAAGGATGGTATTGCATCCTCTTTGGTGGTCTGCTCAGCCAGCATATCGACTAATAGTCTAATGTCGGATCCTGAAAAACTTGGTGCTGAGACATACCCTTGTTCCTCAAGACCTGTATCATGAAAGACCTCATCCTCAACTGTTCTCTCTAATACGGCTCCTGCAGAATAATTTAAGTGTTAGATACATACAAAAAAATGGGGAAAGAAGGAAGAGCTCGGATGTACCTGTAGTAGGGGCAGAAGATTCTTTTTCCCCGATATCCGTGCTTGGATTCTTCAAGTTATCTGAAAGAAGGCGAAGCGCAGGAATAATTAAAGAAAAAGAAAATCCTGAATTCCCTAACTCTTCCTAATGCTACTCGAATATAGGATCATCGGATTTAGGTATACCTGGGCATGGAATGGTGGATTCAACACTATTAACGTGCTCAGTATCCAGGTTCGTGTCAACATCCATGGGCTCGTCATGAATAGCATCACACATCTGCTGCATGAAGCTGTCCAAACGGCCAGGGTCAGGGAATACAGAATCTTGTGGAAGCTCCCCTTCATAATGGTTTCCTGAAACATAAACATAATCAAGTTAAATGAATCCAAAAGGAGAATCGTCTTTAATCAATGAAGACAAAAGAGTATTACCCTCTTCTCTGCCGTCAATACCTCCTGACTCCGCCTCGTAGGTACGCTGACCGATATGGGGTTTGTGAACGGTCTTCTTACGTTTCGGAATGCGAACTCTCACAGAACCAACAGGCCGTTCATGCATGAATTTAGTCCACATCTCGACTTGTGCGGGAGCTTTGCCACTAGGCCGAGACCTCGCATAGCGAGAAGCAAGCGATTCATGTTCATCAACCATTCTACCTGGGGTGATAAGAGTCATCTTGTTAGGATAAGTAAACAAGACCTTTCGCTCTGGTTTTTGAAAAGCCAATTGAGATCTAGAAAGGATATGACGCTGATACCAACGAAAGAGGGATAATTCCATTAATCTTGAAAAGAAAGAATCGGACAAACCTGTAGTAGGTTCTTCCTCGTCGGTACCTACGTCCGCATATTCTTCCTCGGAGGTCTCATCCTCATCGTCGGTAGGAAGAAGCTCTTCATCATCCTCTATCCTGTCTTTGCTCAAAAGGGAGGGTTTAGCAGGCTTTTTCCTCTGTTTCTTCGAAAGCTCAGCCTTACGAGCAGCCTTGATGGTGGTTTGGACAAAGTGTTCAGCCTCCAACTCTGAAAGACTCCTCACGTCTATAAACTCATTGGCAGAAAGAAACCACTTGCAGATGAGGAAGGTAAGCAGTGGCTTGCGCTTGGAGGAAGGAAGAGCGAAGTAGGCTCAGGTACAGCCCACCATAGTCCAAAGCCACGCTTGAACGCCGTCAATAAGTCCCCCCTCAGTCCTCAAGCCACGGCTCGGATTCCCAACATATAGTTGGTCATAACCGAACTGGCGAGCGAAGCGGCATGGAAGATAAGGCTCTATATGACAACGGTTCCTCGCCTGAAGAACAAGATATCCGACGCGGATGTTCACCAACCAATGGAAACAACCAGCGTCAAGAGAAGTCCGACCGGTCCGGGGTTTCTCCTCATCAATCAACACATCATCGTAACGGCCCGAGAAGTGAGGAAAACACTTGAAGAACTCCCAGCTCTTACGAACTTGAAGCTCTCGCTGTACATCAGTGAATGTCTTCCCGAACCATTTACTCTTTTCCAACAGCTGCACAAAAGGAACGGACACATCCACTGTACTGGGCGCCGACATCAAATCAGGATGATGAAGAACGAGCCACGCCATCAGGTATGTGTACGGAAGCTCGACCTTTACAGAAATAAGTTCAGTCGACGGTTCGGAACCCACCTGCGTAAAACCATCGACCAAGTACCTAAGTCCACAATGGATGCCAGCAACCATCACTGGAAGCAGAGAAAGCTCCCTCCCGTAAGCTAGCTGAACGGCAGGGAAGAGCACCTCAAGAGGTAAGGCGTCAGAAAACTGATATGGAACGACGCACTTCTTCAACCAGATGGCAAGGTAGCCTGCTAGCAGAGTCTTGGGATGAATGGACTTCTGGGTATGATGAAGGAATGACCGAAACTTAGTCCCTACAGAAAAAGCTCCCTCAGCACCGGAAATAGTGAGAGAGCAAGCCTCTGTCTTCTTCATCAACTCATTAACGACCGAAGGTGTCAAAACATCCAATCCACGAACAGTCTCGCTTAAGTCACCCTCCAAATGCTGGAATAGATAAACGGTGAACTGCTTCAAGCTGATCTGTCTCTTCCTCTTGGCTTGAGTGGTCACATTGATTAGAGATGTATAATAGTGACATGTAAGATCCCAAAGTGTGTCATACATATCGGGCGAATCCTTCTTCATCCACTCTAATTTCATGTTTGAGGGAAAGTACTCCTGGTACGGACAGTCCCCCATCGGAAGGCCAGAGACCTTGTGCATCTCGTGCAAAGCTAGGCCTAATTCTCCGCCACAAGTCAGGGAGGTATTACTATCCGGGATGTACGTCTCCAATAATGCTAGAAAGTGGCGACAACTGACAGGAAATCCATACATGGTGGCTCGTATGGACGCATACAACCCGTTGCTTTTCAGATCACCCTCCCAACGTCCTAAGACATAACTAGTCATGCGGGTCCACCATCCCTTGGGTTGTGAGAAAACCCAACCAAAGCATCTGAAATCTGGTGGAGGCAACCTCCTCCCAAGCTTAGCCAAGCGATTCTTCACAGTAGGAGCAGCTGCTGATACCTCGTCTGGGGGTACGGTATCAAGATCCAGAATCCCTGGTCGAAGACCGCGAATATAGTTATGCCCGTCAGAACCTGGAGTCTTATGGTGGGAGATATATCCGTAGTGAACTTGGTCACTATCATCTGTGAGATTCCAGGATATTCGGCGCTGTACAGCCTGACCCTCCAAATGAGTAAAGGAGTGCTGACGGGGAATGGAAGGAATATAAAGAAGAGCTCCCTCGTCCTTATTCAACCAATGCTCCTCATTTAAAGTTAATCTAGCAGGATCTTCAACGAAATCTCCAAACAGATAATCAGGCCTCTCTAAAGCCTGAGTGGAAATGGAGTCAGCAGTGAAAGGGGCATCAGTGATCAACTAACGCAATGAACGACGTCCCCCATCTCGTATTAAACGGCATGACTCATCGGAACGACTTCTGTCAAACTGAGGAAGTGGATCAGTAGGCTGCCTATCAGCAATAGCAGAGAAAACCTCCCTACTGCAACCTGTATTAGCATGAGGGGGAAGATTGCCCGCAGGGAATTCAACTGCAACAAAACAAGAGTAGAGTCAGAAAATTATCCATGAATTATACAAAGATTAAATTCATCTCATAAGAGAACAAGATGAGATCATCCATTGGGTAATTGGCAAGACGATTTTGAGTGTCCTACACTGGAAGAGCGGTATGCATCATCACGCAAACAACGTGGTAACTTACCCCGACCTACACAGTGTAAGACAACACGAAATCGCCCCAATATGCCAGAAGACTTGAATTGGCCAAGCAAAACAAGTCCGAAACCTCGATCCCCGCGAAGGAAGATGTTGGTTCTTCCCGAATGACCCGCGAAGGGGCCAAACGAGGATACAGCAGAACCATGAATTTCCTGAAACCTCGATCCCCACGAAGGAGGATGTCGGTTCTTCCTAAATGACCCGCGAAGGGGCCAAACGAGGATACAGCAGAACCATGAATTTCCTAAAACCTCGATCCCCGTGAAGGAGGATGTCAGCTCTTCCTGAATGACCCGCGAAGGGGCAAAATGAGGATACAGCAGAACCATGAATTTCCTGAAACCTCGATCCCCGCGAAGGAGGATGTCGGTTCTTCCCGAATGACCCGCGAATGGATCAATCAGAGATACAGAAGGCACAAGTGCTCACCCCCGAAAGAGAAGGCCGCAGAGGAGGATGTCATGGGAGCCTCCCTCTCACTATGCTGTGAAAGGGAGCGACTCCTATGAAATCGCTGTCGGCGCGGAGACATGGAGAACCTGCAATGAAAATTGACGGGTCAGAAGAATAAATCTGAAAGCCCGAAATCTTAAAAGGGAAATTAAGAACTTTAACTAAAGTCCTATAAAATAAATAGGATTTTTGAAGTTGAAGTCTAATTAAACCTATGAGTTTTGTGCATGCAAATCAATAAGCTCATATTGCGGTGTAAACCCTCATGATAAATTTTTGGTGAAATACCCAAAATACCCCTCGTGTTCAAGGCTAATTTCTAGTCAAGGACACGCTCGAGTTGGATCATGGTCATCATATTTATTCACCTAACACCCCCAGTATCCCACAATTTTGGCTAACCTTACAAATAAACCCTCCTGCAAAAATTTGGCCAATTTTGCAAAAATACCCCTCCACAAATTTCGGTCTAGTTTCCGTATACCCTTCTCAAAATCTTGGTCATGGGTTTGTGGTCTAAACTTTGGAGATTTCAGCCCTAAACTTTTAGCATTTTTTGCAAAAATACGCCTCTACAAATTTTGGGCAATTTTGCAAATAAACCCCTCAACAATTTTTGGTCCTCTTGCATAAAGCACCCCTCAAATTTTCGACCAAATGGACATGCAATCCAAATCCTAATTTCAGTCCTTTATTACATAAACACCACCTCAAATTTCTGGCCAACTTTGCAAATAAATCCCCAAAAGATTTCAGCCCCATATTTGCACATAAAACCCTCAATAATTTGTGGTCTTTTTGCATGAAACATCCCTCAAAGTTGTGACCAAATGGGTATAAAATCCAAGCCTCAAAATTTTAGTCTTATTTTGCATAAAGGCCCCTACAAATTTCAGCCCTATTTTGCATAAAAACCCCTCAAAATTTCAGCCATATTCAAGACCCATCTTCAAAATTGAATCTTTCCCACAAAACCTAATTCATGAGATCAAAAAGCCACAATCTTTACATACAAGTTCATGAATCCTTGATTACATACGCACATTACAAAGTTTCAAAATCCATGGATTTTTGAATCAAAATCAAGCATACAATAAGGATTCTTGGAGAGAAACTTACCCAAATCAATAGCTTGAGAACCCAACTCAAAAAGCCCAAGCCTTGAACTCAAACCCTAGCTTTTGAAGGGAGAAGAATTTCGGCCAAAATAGAGGGAATAAAATCCGAAATTTTGAAGGGGTCAAGGGTTTTAAAGAGCAAGAGTTTGAAGGGTTTTAGAACTCTTGAAGAAAAGAAGTTATGGAAGAAGAGTTTGGGTAAGAGGAAGAAGATGTTTGGGTGGAAAGGAAGTCTATTTGAAATTTTCGAAAGAGGGGGAAAACAAAAGAGGAAACAAACAAAAAAAAGGAATAGGGGGGGTGTCTTGGCTTTTGAACCGAGACACCCTAGGGTGTCTCGGCCAAGGTTGAGACACCCACGGGTGTCTCAACCCAGTTCGAGCCCCCGATTGTGATTTTCAAGCCCGAATTCGCCTGTTTTCGTCGGATGTTGGATGTTTCGACAAAATCAACAACGAACGCCGTTCAAAACCCTAAGGTCAACACCGGTCAACGCGTAACCCTAGGTCAATGCTAGTCAACGCGTTGCGACCAAAAAGTCACCGTACGACGTTCAAAACCCTAAGGTCAACGCCGGTTAACGAGTAACCCTAGGTCAACGGCAATCAACACGTTGCGACCAAAAAGTCAACGTTCGATGTTCAAAACCCTAAGGTCAACGCCGGTCAACACGTAACCCTAGGTCAATGCCAATCAACGCGTTGCGACCAAAAGTCAACGTTCGATGTTCAAAACCTAAGGTCAACGTGTAACCCTAAGTCAATGCCAATCAACGCGTTGCGACAAAAAAGTCAACGTTCGATGTTCAAAACCCTAAGGTCAACGCCGGTCAACGTGTAACTCTAGGTCAACGCCAATCAACGCGTTATGACCAAAAAGTCAATGTTCGACGTTCAAAATCCTAAGGTCAACGCCGGTCAACGCGTAACCCTAGGTCAACGCCAATCAACGCGTTGCGACCAAAAAGTCAACATTCGACAATTCGAAACCCTAAGGTCAACGTCGGTCAACACATAATCCTAGGTCAATGCCAGTCAACGCATTGCGACCAAAAAGTTAACACGATGCTATTCAAAACCCTAGGTCAACACCGGTCAACGCGTAACCCTAGGTCAACGTCGGTTAGCGCGTTGCAACAAAAAGTTAACGTATGGTAGACTGAAACCCTAATTCAACACAACGTGACAAGGATAGTCAATTCTAAGTCAACTCAATGACAAGAGTCAAAATCAACTCATCCGCCTAGATTCGGGACTCCGACGACGGCCAGACGATAAACGCAGTGTTGGAAGAACTTCAGCTATTTGTCAAAACGTCGAATAGACTGCAAATTGAAGGAGTCAAGAATTGAAGCTAACTACAGGTCCTTTATGCTGACTGAAGGTTGGACCAATCATATCCAAAGTATTCCAGCCTCTTCTATAAAAGAAACAAGGCTGGAACACTTTGGAGGGGGTATCTGTAGGCGTCAAAAATTGCCCATAGGTCTCCACGAACAACTCGAAGCTAAGAGAAGATGATGAACATCACTATCCAAGTTATAGAAGCTTGATTGATGTTGACAAACGCTTGAAGTGAATCAACGAACTACGTGAAGTAACGGAATTTCAGAATCATGAGGATACGAACTGATCGGGAACCCTGTGTTATTCACAAAAGGCGAAATACCCTTCGTGTCTCATTTATTCCATAGATGATCTAATCATTGGATCTTATAGAACTCCTTGTCTACTTTCCAACGCACTTTGAATCGCTCAAATCCGAGTTCAGATGAAGAAGTTACGGCGGAAACAAACGAACGTGCACAACGGAGCGTCTCAGTCTGAGTTGAGACACCCCGAGGTGTCTCGGCATGAGTGAGACACTCCAAGGTGTCTCGGCCAAGGCTGAGACACCCAAGGGTGTCTCACCTCAAGCCAAGACACCCAAGGGTGTCTCGGCCATAGCCAAGACACCCAAGGGGGTCTCGGCCCAAGTGGAGACACCCCAGGGTGTTTCCAGCCTGAAATCACCATGTGCCTATAAATACGAGCCCCAGAGCCTCATTTTTTCAGATCTGGAATTTTTGGAGAATTGGCGAAGCCCTGCCGGACTGAAGAGTGATCGAGTTCTTCAACACAAGAGAGAAAGAGTCTTCAGATCTGCATCACCCGCATCCGTTCCTTAGAATTATCCCGTTGTGATAATTCTAAGAAGAGAAATTATCTCGCCATTGCCGAGATAAGCGCTTATGCTTCTAGATTCCTTCATGGATCGACGGAGTTCTGGATCTGATCTGAGTATCAGGTAGTCCACGGATATCGACGTCCCCGTCACCGGCTAAAGACCCACACAAGCAAGAAACGACGAACGGATCTTGCGTTATTTTTGAAAAGTTGTAATCTTTCATTTTCTTATTCTTTTTTTATTGAATATTTTGAATTCTTTGTAAGCAATCCGTATTATAATGAATTCGACAATGAAGGCAACTTTTACCGAAAACACACGGGGTGCCAGGAAGCCTTTAAGACTATTAAGGCTAGATAGACTACAGTAACAATTTTGACTGTTCTAAACAGTGATACGACATTTGTCATTTATGTGGACACATCATTAGCAGGACTATGTGGTGTTTTGATGCAAACCCGGAGGGTATGGCTTATTTCGCGACAGTTTAGGTGCATCATAACATATATACAGTGCATCCATGCACAAGGAAAATGTACAAGGATCTGAAGAGGCATTTTTGGTGGAGTGGTATGCACAGAGGGATTGCAGATTATGTGGCTAAGTGTTATACCTGCCAACAAATTAAGGCAGAACATCAGAGACATGCAGGAACCCTACAGCCTTTAACCATTCCTGAGTGAAAGTGGGTAGATATTTTCATGGATTTCATAGTGGGGTTGCCTAAGTCAAAGGAAGGAAATGATTCTATTTGGGTTATAGTGGACAGATTGACTAAGTCTGCACATTTCTTACCAATGAGGACAACTTATACGATAGATATGTATGCGAGGATCTTCATTCGGGAGATTGTTAGATTACATGGAGTTTCGGAGACGATTGTATCAAATCGGGAATCAGGCTTCACATCTTATTTTTGGAGGAGTTTTCAGGATGCTTTTGGCAGTCAGTTGTCATTTAGCAGCGTTTTTCACCCCTAGATAGATGGTCAGACCGAGAGGGTGAATCAGATCTTAGAGGATGTGCTGAGAGCGTGCATTATGGATTTTCAGGGTAGATGGGAGGATCACATCCCACTGATTGAATTTGCATATAATAATAGTTATCAAGCTACCATCAGGATGGCACCGTATGAAGCTTTGTACGGGAGACCTTGCAGATCGCCTATATGTTGCAGAGCCAGAGGATAGTTTATTGATTGGTCCAGAGTTAGTTAGACAGATCACAGAGAAGGTGGCATTGATTCGAGAGCGTATTCTTACGGCGCAGAGTTGGCAAAAGAGCTATGCAGATCAGAGGAGACGACCTTTAGAGTTCCAGGTCGAAGACTCAGTTATGTTGAAAGTATCATCGATGAAGGACGTTCAGTGATTCGGTAGACGGGGGAAGCTTGCCCCGAGATATGTTAGTCCTTTCAGGATCATCGAACGCATTGGAGCTGTTTCTTACAGGTTAGATCTTCCAGCATCGATGTCGAGTGTACACGATGTCTTACATGTTTCGATGCTTAAGAAGCATCTGCGGGATGATGAGTAACAGAGTGTGATTGATTCACCAGAGATTGAGATTCAGGATGACTTGACTACCGTAGAGATTTCGGTATGCATACTTGCTAGAGAGAATAAAAAGCTTAGGAATAAAGTCATTCCATTAGAGAAAGTTCAGTGGAACCGGCAAGGAGCCGAAGAGATTTCTTGGGAGCGCGAGGAGGATGTTCGTCACGACTACCCGCACCTGTTTAGACAGGTATGATGTTGATAAATTCTTATGCTTATATGCTTTGATAGTAGTCTTTATCTATGTTGTTTAGTCACATTTATATTTATCTTTAACAGTAGAATTGAGATATTGTCACCTGGTCCTTAATCATTTGAAACATATGGTATATACATGAGGGTTTTCTTGTTTAGATTATTTCGCTCGACGTACCAATTTCGTTTAATTAGGGATTTAGGGGAGAATGTTTGCATTCTAGGTTGTTAACTTTAAATATCATTGTGCTAATACTATGAGATGGGTGCAGAAGGAATTCTTAATATGAATTACACCTTCTTATTGTGTTTTCCCAGTTTTTAAGCTTTGAGATGCGATTGTGGAATTTCGGGGACGAAATTCTTTTAAGAGGGGAAGAACGTAAAACCCCGTAAATTTGAATATTTTATGATAAATAATGTTAAATATGTTATATAGTGAAAAATAATATATTTTGATGTTTGAATATGATAAGAATTGATTTGAGATCAATTCAATGTATATTTGTGGAAATATGAGTGCAAAAGCACAAAACATGCACAAAGGCCAAAAGAGTGAAAATCTGGGAATAATGACCAGTTATGAGTTTATAAGTTTTTTCATACCGATGCAGTTAGAATTTGGAAAAGTGTAAAAGACCAAAGTTGTAGGCCTCTTCAACAGCTTTCCAACAAGTCTTAGATCACCTCATTCAGAGGTCGGGTTTGCCTCTATAAATATATGTATTTTTCACGAAAATTCCTTTCTTTTATCATATCTAAGAACCCTAACAGCCACCAAACCCCCCATAAACCCTATTTTGAATTATTGGAGATGATTGGAGGCTTTCAAGTTGGGTTTTTGTTGATTTTTGGCTTTTGGAGTGGAGATCTCCTTCGACGTTGCTTCTAACAAGTTTTTCTACAACCTCAGGCGAGTATCATCTCTACTAATCCCCCTCCTAGTTTTTAAAACATTTTAAAGAGATTTCAACATGTTTTGTAGAACCAAAACGAATAGATTATGTATAAAGGACAATTTCTTTTGTATTATATGTATAATGATTAGGTCTTTCCATGCTAAAAAGGTTGAGAACATTTTTACAGATGTGATTAAAATCTGATGATGATTTTTAAACGTGGTTAATCTAAAAAAGAAGTTTAATTAGTTGTTTTGAGCTTTTACGCATGTTTTAGGGTTTTGAGTTATTTCCATATGTTCATATCTGCTGTAGCATATTTGCATATAAGTTTTATGAAGATTTAATCATGTTTATATTAATAAAACATGACATGAACACGACAAACACACAACGAGTTTGAAAAACTGGAATTAGGATCCACGGTCGACCGCCACGGTCGACCGCGTGCAGGACAAAGACCTGGGTTGTCTCTGGAGCTCGTCGCAGTTGACCGCCACGGTCGACCGCCAGTTTGTTTTGGCTATGCATGTTTTTGAGGGTTGGTTTTGGTTTGTCGATCAAATTTATCGACCTTATGATGATAGACTATGATGTTATTTGACTGTTAAACACCTGGGATGATGGTGAACTTCAGATGTGGACACGCACACCAAAATTTATGCATGTATGCTAGATTGTGTTAGATTGACACACTTTCGACACGAGTTAATTTGATAAATACATATGAATAATGATGTTCTATACATATCCGGAAATAGGGAGATGAAACCTATTTGTTGCAGAACGATTGAGTAAGTGTATTACAATAGTATCGTTATTACATGTATCTGGAATAGGAAAATAATAAACCCTATTGCCGCAAAACGATTGAGTAAGAGTATTACAACAGTATCGTTATTATATGTATCCGGAATAGGAAAATAATAAACCATATTGCCGCAGAGCGATTGAGTAACGAGCATTACAAAAGTATCGCTAAATCACAAGATGATGCACACATAGATAATTGATCAGTTGTAAGTTTTACTTCCCAGATAGATTGCCCGCGGGTAGGGTATTTCCTTTGAGAATTTGATACACCCGTTATGAACGGTAGATATTTTTGTTTTAGCTATTGTTGATATCCTCTTATTATAGAGCAGGTCACTGGGACGTAGTTCGAGATGAGATGATTTTTTTTGTGTTGGAGATTAGGGTATTTATAATTGATTAGTTGTTTTTCATTCATAGAGAGTTATATGAATGATTTGATATATGTATGTACTGACTCTATTTTCTTATATACTCCTACCCCTTCCCCTGGAGAGAGGTAGTGATGATCTCGCTAGTGCTTTGACGATCGTTGTTTTCCCCCCTTTCAGGTAGCGAGTCTGGCCCACGGAGAGTCGCAGGTTGATGGGACTTCTTAGTTGTCCATTTAGTTACTTATCATATTTTGTAGTTATTGTAGAACTCCACATATAGTTGATTATTTTCAGAATCTAGATTGGTATTTTGTTTCATAGAGTTGAGAGCTATTGTGAGACTTTGTTTATGTGACTCATTGTATTTGAGATTCAGTTCAGACTCAGAGATATGTCTATTTTATTCTAGTTGGGCTCATTTTGATTTTTCATATGCTTCTTCTGTGTACATTTGGTGTTGTTCTATTTCTATTTTTGCTTGTCCTTACCTTCACCTATTTATTGTTTCCTCTAAAGAGATAGTGATTGTGATGGTGAAACATGTCGTAGCATGGTTTTTGGTGCTTGACAGGTTTGACAATCCAGGTTTCACCTGGGACTGCAGCCTTATGTGAACCCTGGGACATCACAATAATGCTCCTTTTAAACTTGAAACGGGATCCTCCAAAGCTTGTCGGATCGCCTCCAAGTCCCCTTGATGCGCTTCTATGAATTTTCACAATGTATAAGCACTATCAAAAGAATCAAGCTTGTTAGAAAAAGATGAATCAAAAACGTTATGCAAAAATTCTAACAATAGCTTATTCATTGCAAACATCTTATGATCATTTTTACTCCATTTGGATTTATCCAAAGTGGATACAATATAAGCCTCATCTATAATTTCCCATAAATCAAAGTGTCTAGATCGAACAAAAAGTTTAAATCTAACACACCATTATGCATAGGGAAAATTATCTAATCTAGAAACAATATTGATGGCATAACCTAAACTAGGTGCACTGTGCATATCCATAATATATATATATGATTGTGCAAGCAAGATACAAATAAAATCAAAAATTGGATTAGCACAAAAAGATAACTTGGATCTTTAACTCAAGGCGATTAGACCTTAAATCAAAGAGCACCAAGCTCTGATACCAATTGTTAGATCCTAGAGAGGGGGTGATTAGGGTCTTATGCTAATCTAATCCGATTTTATGCCAATTAAAGTTAATTAACAAATATTATTCTTGTAAGAAGATATACAATATGATATGAGCAAGAATATGCAATATGAACAAAGACATATATCCTAGCAAAGAGGTATATGGCGAAATATATACAAGGATATATAAACTAACACAAGGGTGAAATAAACTAAACAAGATAGTGGAAAAGATAAACAACAAGCAATAGGCAATGCGATATAAGATATGAACATAAAAATAGGTGTGCCAATGCAAACTCAAACACACAGTATGTTCACAAGGTTCGGACCTTCCGTCCTATGTCCCCGCTCCCCACTCTCGAGGAGAATTCACTACACAACCCAGTTTGGAAGCCAAAACTTCTCTACACACTCGGTTTTCTAGCTAACCGAAAACTCTACACACTCGGTTATCAACTCAACCGACAACTCTCACAAATCCTCACAATGTACATACACAAGCTACAACCTCAAGTGTTGGTCCTCACGTATCGACTCCCTCAAGTGCTCGGAATTGTCACCACTCACTAGGCCACCGACGCCACTCCTCTTGGTATCGACTCCATCCTCACCACACACTCCTCTCGGTGTATAAGTGTATTACAAAGTGAACTTCACAAATTAAGCACAAATACAAAGTGTTTGTTCTCTACAATGGATGAGAACGAATTGTAAGCTCACTCTCTAAGTTATAAACCCACAACCCAAATTATACTATGAATGTAAATACGATACGCTCAATAGGTTGTGTGTGAACAAAGAGTATCAATAAAACAATTAAACTCAATATGAAATCTAGCTTACGAAATTAAGATCAAACATATAAAATAGCCAGAATTGAGTTTAAGGAAACTTCTCTATAGATAACAAGAGAGAGGGAGAAGAGTGAATGCTCAAACACCAAAGGATGATCTCCACTTGCTCTTGTGAAATTCTCTTCACAAACGAAACTCTTAAACAAGGCTTAAACACCTTTAAACAAATTTAAAATAAACTTTAAACCCTTGTTAAACTTTCTTAATACATTCTCTTCGTTATTGGGAGAGTTGAATGCAATGGGGTATTTATAACAACCAAAGACATCAGCCAAAACCCAAGCAAAAAGACCAAAAACCCAAAAACAAGCAAAACAGAAAACTAGCCGTTACTGTGCAACGGCTCTCTGATAAGTCGACTTATGAGTCGACTCATAAGTCGGCTTATAAGTCGACTAATGAGTCGGCTTATATGAGTCGACCCAGCAGACAAAAAACCACAACTCCGCTGCAGTTCGTGAGTCGACTTATGAGTCGACTCATGAATCGACTAAACGTGCACAGACCAGAAATGCACAGGAAAACTGAACTTAAAAGCGTCTTTAAAAATAACAAATAAATTGCAAAAATTATGAAACTTTGGAAAATATTTATAAACATGTAAATGAACATGTTACAAATTTTTTTTTTGAAATTGCACATCATATTTATAAAATATCATCATTTTTCAAAATAGTCCAAAAACATGAAAACTAAACATACATGTTTTGACATTTTGACTAAACTATGTTTTGAAACAATACAAACTGATTATATAGACTTAATAGAAGATGTATATCATTTTTGTTAAGTCCATATACTAAGAAATCAATATTATCACAAAATTGCATATTCTATGCAATATATATTTAAACATAATAGAGTGTATATGTTTCATATCTATATAGTTAAACCAAAACACAATAATAAAAATGAAATATGTAATCTCATATTTATAAACATGAAAACTCAAAACTATGTATGTATATATGTAACTATATATATACGTAGAAACCAAGCATATATGTATATATGAAACTATATATACATGGAAACCAAAACTAAATTGTGTGTGTGTATATATATATATATATATATATATACATACATACATACAAGGAAACCAATATAATGTGTGTGTATATATGATTGAGCTTAAAGTATCAATACACATGATATAAACCTAAACTAATGTTGTGACGCCCCTGGTTTCAACAAGGCTGCAGTCCGAGGTGAAACCAAGAATGTCAAACCTGCCATGCACTACACCGTGCAATAACAAGTTTCACCATGATAATAAGTATCTATCTAGTGGAATCATAAAAAAGTGTAGGTACAAAACAGGTAAAAGAGAACGTACAGAAGAAATATTAAACAACAGATTTTCTGAAAGAAATAACCACCACTGATATAAATAAAAAAAATCTCTGAAAAAGGCACAATATCTGAAATGATTACAATATCTCGACATAGAACAAAAGAAATGACAATAAGGCACTCCGTCTTTACAAAACTAGAAATATTATTTCAATGTTCATAAACAAAGTCGTCGTGGAGTCCTAACAATAAACTGCTAATAAACTATCTATAAATAGTAACTAGAGCAAACCCTCAAGCTACGGCTCTCCGTGAACCTGGCTCGTTACCTAAAAGTCTGGGAAACAACGAGCGTCAAAGCACTATAGCGAGTAACATCTCAACCAACCCTAAGAGGAAGGGCTAGGAGTATATATAAGAAAATAGAGTTAGTACATATAAG
>BQKN01065474.1:777147-791672 GCA_022839385.1 Asparagus kiusianus
ATATCTTCTTTCTCTCTCTCTCTCTCTTCTCACTTTCTTCCTAAACCCAGATCCGCCGCCAGCCTTCCCTCTCCTCTCCTTCTCGTTCTTAACTCATGCAACCTTCACCGCCTCCTCCTCCGTTCACCGCTTGACCCCCTCCTTTTCCCCCACGCCGCCGCCTGCACCTCCGCCATCAGCCTTAACTCGCTCCGCTGCTCTCCGTACCCAGCTCCACCTCCCCCTCATCTCTCCAAGTTCGACACCGCCCACCACTGTAGCCAGATCCGCCTGAGCCGCCATCCCTCAGCGTCACCCCCATCTCACCGCTCCACCTCCGACGAACACTAACACCCGTGGTCAGCCCTTGCCGTCCCCCTTGCCACCAACCTCGGCCGACATCGCCGCCGACCTCCTCGGCGTGCCAGCCACTCCAATCTCTGCCTCTAGCCCCTGATTCCCTGCTGCTACCCCCGCTCGACCTCTAGCCGACCCCTGCTCATCCTCAAACCCCTCTACCCCTCCTCGTCGCCACCCCGCCGCCGTGCTCACCCTCGACACCACTGTCAGCCCCGTGTCCAGCCGCGGACAGCCCTCACTGATGTCGCTGCCATCGCTGGACAGCCCCTCACCGGAGTCTCTTCTGATGCCGTTGTCCGATCCTTAAGCAGCCCTCCCTACGACCACCTCTAGTGTCACCATCGAGCTCCACTACATCCATCTCACCGATGACCTGCACTGCCTTCAGATTCGCCATCAGATGCCTTGCTCTACCCGCGCTCAGATCAGATCCGTGTTGCACCGGCATCGTCGATACGTTCGACATACCCTAGGAAAGATCCCTATGCCCGGTTGTTTACTTATTAAAAATTTTAGATTTATCGTATGTTTATTAGCAGCAAGATCCTGAACTTCGATTATTTTCATTTTAATTCTTAGTTTTGTCGTAAATTATTATGTGCAAGATCTCATTACTTATTGAATCACAATTCAATTTCTAGATCTTTTATGAATTAATTAATTAGATTAGTTTGTGAAATATTATTACCTGTGTGGGATTGCTTGAGATGAATAGCTGTGTGGAAGCTTGTTGTTTTAACACTTAGTTGTTATCCAATAGGAGAGACTGTACATGAAGACGACTCCTGTTAAAAGAATGATTTATAAGCATGATTCAAAGCATGGCTATACTCACTCGACATTGATATCCCGATGTGAGGATTCTCGAGTTCCCTTGATATCTATATCTCGGTATGAGGTTTCATTGACTATTACTATTATAGCATTGACTAGACGATGCACTCATGATCGAACGTGTTATAGGCCACGGTTATTTTCATAATTTTACAGAAGTCGTTCCATGGTAACTCCGTGGCTAGTGCATAATATTTCATGTACAGTTGCTTATTTAATTTGACAAGGGTTATAAAGGGGAATTGGACGGAGAATATAGCATGTATATAAACAGGCACAACGCTTTCATGTTATAGTGATATCGTGAGTTTTATATACATGGGCCAGAGGGCTAATACTTGACTTGAAGGCGACCCCTGGACAGGTTTACGAGGACCCGATTATATACATGAAAATATTCTTCCCCAATTCAAATAACATGTAAAACAAGAATAATATGCTTGTGTGTATTATGGTGGAATTGTTAGTTTTGTTGAGATGTGGACTAGTGAGTTTTGATAGGATGGCTAGTAGTATGATTTCGTCCATTGGATGATTATGGATTCTTGTGAGATGTAGGCCAGTTGTTTTTCTTTTCATACATAGATCGCGATTAATATTTAATTATCTACAATTTGAGACATATGGTATATACATGAGGGTTTTCTTATTTGGATTATTTCGCTCGACGTACTACGTCTCTTGTTGTAGATTTTTAAGTATTAATTACATCTAGTTGTATGACTTTGTCACTTGGATGATTATTCCGATCGCTAGCTGTATGACTTAGGTACCCGATTGATTTATGAATTCTTATGATTATCATGTTTTAGTAGTGAATTTGCATATGATTTTTTTAGATTTCTAGTTGCACGTTTTTTTTGTCATTTCTGTTATCGTATCGTTTTCCACTTGGGTTTTCATCCGTTCTATTTGTTTTGTGGGATCTTGCCTGTAGCATGCACGCTAATGTACACATGTTTTCTCTTGTGTACATCAGACTTAGAGAAAGAACAGGTCCAACTTGGAGATATGCCAGAGCCAGGATATTCTTAGAAGTAGTGTCTTGCTAACAGAGCATAAGAAGAAGCCGAAGCTTAGATTTTCCTTTCAGTTTGTTTTTGTAGCACATTCCTTTTTCGCTTGATCAATGTAGTTTTATATTTTCCAGTATTTTATTCAGATAGTTTTGTATAAGGACATGTTTGACCCGTATTTTGATGCCTTTGATGATATTCATTTATGATATGGATCATTTTGTTCTAAGTTTGTCTATTATATTCTCGCTATTGAGATCGGGGACCTGTGCCTTTGCATTTATTTTCTTGACGCTTAGCATATTAGGTTGAGGAGAAATATTTATTTTATTTATTCTCCTTAATATATCTAATATGTCGCAGGCTTGTTCGCATCTTGATTCCTGGGTATTTTGGGAAGCGAGGCGTGACACCAATTGGGAGATCTAAACACTTGAGTGGGGAATTCCCCTTTTGCAGCTAAGAACCTTTTGACAAAGGTGGTGGCCGGCCTAGCAACTTCACTAACTGGGTATTTTTTGGTGAACAAGACCAGTCGTAAAGCTGTCACTTTCCTGTTATAGCCCATTGTGCGAGCAGCTTGGAATGTTAAGGTTTCGAGAGCAACGCCGTCTTTTTCTTTTACAAGGTCCCAATCCATACGCCTTGGAATTGAAGCACAATGGAAATATGATATCAGGTACATCCTCTCCATATTAGGCAAGAAGAGGTGACGGTCCCCAACTTTCTTTAGCCACTTATAATCCTCGTCATAAGCAACGCCTGTTTCAAAGTCAATGAAATCCCCGAAGAGGAATGTTGGTTTGACGAATGGTCTACGGCTTAGACTTTAAAATTTAGCATCGATGACCAATGTTCCAAGAGTGTCAGAAGAAGCCTGAATGATAGCTTCAACACGGTCTTTGTCAGTGACACGAAAGACTGGGAGCTCTTGGCGTAGATTGAATGTCATATTTTGATCCACGCCACCTTCATGACCAAAATGATGGCGGAAAGGGAGAGGCTCGTTGGAGTGACGCACTGTAAAACAGTCAGTGCAAAGGCAAAAACAGACACGGAGGTCGAACCCTGCGTCGGTAAAAACAAACGCGGAGATCGAGCCCTGCGTTGGCAAAAATAGACGCGGAGGTCGAACCCTACGTCGGCAAAAAACATACGCGGAGGTCGAACCCTTCGTCGGCAAAAACAGACGCGGGGGTCGAACCTTGCGTCGAAAAAAAACAGACGTGGAGGTCGAACCTTGCGGTGGAAAAAAACAGACCAATGAGGTCAAACCCTACATCGGCAAAATTAAATGCAGAGATTGAACCCTGCATTGGTCAAATTTTAAGCGTGAGGGTCGAAACTCTCATGCTTTGAATTTCAAACGGCAGAGCCTCAACCCCGTGTTATGTCATTGAAACAAGTCTCCTCATTGATTCAAAATTCAGAACTCGCCGTAGAAAGTTTTATGGACTCGAAGATCGCACTTACCACAGACTAAAGGAAACTGAGGCGGCGGTACGCCTGCCCGAGTCATAGCACCACCGGCCGGCGAAGACGTCAGCGAACTCTGAGCCGCGCCGATAACGGGCTTGATGGCTCGAGAGACGGTCTTCTTCTTGGGCGCCATTAATGTCGCTGGATGAGGAAGATGAACATTATTCGCCTAAGATGAAAAAACAAAATTCTTCGTTACACAACTCGGAGAAGAGTGGAGAAGAGCCGAATGACTCTTGATTTGACCCCAACGGTCTATTTATAGACAACTGTGAGCTGTCAAATCGGGATGAGATTCCAGGCTAGAATATCATCCAAACGCGACCTTTGCGTTCGTCTTGGTTGAACTTCCGAACACAGAGTTCACCTCTGTGTTTCAATTCTCAAGCACAGAGTTCACTTATGCGTTTTAAACACCACAAAAGGAATATCTCGACAACCAAGGCTATGACATAAGTTTAAACAAATAAAGAGAAGCTAACATTGGCTATCAAGGTGACCAAAGCCGAGAAGAAATTAGCTTATGACAAACAACTATGCAGCTGTTCGCGGGAAAAATTGTCTTCTCTGATCTCATTGTTTCCATTAGTAACTGTTTATCGGTTACAAAGGATCCGGTCTTTTTACAAGATCCGGTTACAATAAAATCTAAAAAAAGAAGAAGATTACAACTTTCCTTTTTTTGGAACAAATCGCAAGATCCTGTTTTGCGGTCTCTTGCTTGTGTGGGTTCTTTGCCAGTGCCGGGGTTAATCCGTGGACCACCGCGCGATCTTGATCCGATTGGATCTACACGGTAAGATGGGTGTTATTTCACGAAGGAAATAACAACCGAGGGGATTATTTCACCAAGGAAATAATAGCCCTAAGTAATCGAAATCGACCAAGAAAAATCGATACTCTTCTCGGGATCAAAAACCAAGTTTTGATCCGGAGGATGACCGTGTAGATCTTAGATCTGATCTCTCTCGAACTCCTACCTTATTTGGCGTGGATGTTCGCCAAGAACCAGATCTGAAAAGTCCGAGTCTTCAAAGCTCCAAAACTCCGAAGTTTAGCTCTCAATCCAGCAGAGTTTCACCTTAAAAATTCAACAAAAACCCAACCTTTTAAACAATGAGCCCTCAAGTCTATTTATAGGCACCTCAAACCAGATCTGGGCTCAGATCTGGGCCCAGATCTGGGCTCGGCCAAGCCACCTAGGTGGCTCGGCCACTGAGCCACCTAGGAGGCTCGGCCACCGAGCCACCAAGAGGTGGCTCGGTGAGCCACCTAGGTGGCTTGGCCACCAAGCCACCTAGGTGGCTTGGCCACCGAGCCACCTAGGAGTGGCTCGGTTTTGGCCGAGCCCTCCAGGTATTTGCTTCTTCGCCCGTTTTCCGATTTCGTGGTTTATCCGAACTTCATTGTTGATCTGGACTCAGATTTGGCAGTAAATCCGCTTCGGTGTTCGAGTTTGAGTCCGCTCTCGATCTTGATTGATGTGGTGGACTCTACGGTTGGATGACTCGTTGATTCATCGACCCGTTAGCTTGATTGGGCACGCGATTGGATGTATTCCGTTGTTTGCGCGTGGTTCGTTAACCTCGTCGCCTCGTTAATCCGCTTTGTCGCGTCTCACTTGGCTTCGGTGGTGTGGTCTAACGAACATGCTTGGATATATCGCCCGATGGTCCGTTAGTTTGTCGAATCACCGTACCGAGCTGTGTTAAGGGACCCTTAGGCAGTTTTATACGCCTACAGATACCCCCTCCAAAGTATTTCAACCTCGTTCTTTTATGGAAGAGTCTGGAATACTTTGGATATGATTGTCCCAACCTTCAATCGGTGTAACGGGACCTTGGAATGGCTTCCGTTCTTGATTCTTTCAATCCTCCAGGCTATTCGGTGCTTTGTCGAATGTCTGGAAGGGTTCCGGTACTGCATTTATTATTTGACCGTTGTCGGAATTTTGAACTTGAAATCAATTCCTGATTTTCTGATCTTTAGCTCGTGTTTGCTGTTTCAACATAGAACCGACCATCGAGTGTTGGCATTAAGTCTTCATTTGCAACGCGTTGTCCGGCGTTTGGCACAGTTTATACTCGTACGTCTGCTCGAGTCTACACTGTTTAAGCTCTTAAGGAATTGGAGCAGGGAGGTCTGGTTTATACTCGTACACTCCTGGGAGTTATGTTGAGTTATCCTTAAGAATATTTTTAGAAAAAATACTCTCCAGAAATTTCTGAACAAAAATAGGGAATAGTTTATACTTGTATACCTTATTGGAGTACTAAGAAGCAGTTTATACTCGTATACTTTTCGGAGTATTTTTCAGGTCCGAATGAGCTGAACCGGCTTGATAATGACCCAAAAAAGGCAGTAATTAGGCTCAAAAACCCTTCCGACCCTTCCAAATATATGGGAGAGGGGTGAATAAATGACGGACTGAACCGTCGGTCGATCTGAAGTCGTTTCGATACTCGGTTCAGCTCCAATTTGAATTTTGGTTCAAATCTGGTTCAAACTGGTTCAAAACTGGTTCAACCTGGTTCAAGACTGGTTCAGGACTGGTTTAACCTGGTTCAGTCTGGTTCAGCTTGGTTTGGTCTGGTTCAGACTGGTTTGGTCTGGTTCAACCTCATTTGAACTAATTTAGCCTGGTCTGGTCTGGTTCAGGACTGATCTGGTCTGGTTCAGGACTGGTCTGGTCCGGTTCAAGGCTGGTTCACTCTATAAAAGAGTCCCCTTTTCCTCTCTTTAGGGCCGGCCCCCCCTCTCCATCTTTTTGGAGTTTTCTCTTCCCTCGTGCATCCTTTCTCCTTCAAACCTTCAAATTTGTCTTAGATCTATCTTTCCTTTTGATCTTAGACTGAGAAATCCCTCAAAATCTCCATATAAAATTTTCTCTCAGGCCCCTCGAGCACATGGTTTGAGCCTCCTTCAAGATCTGATTTTTGTTGGATTCTTGAGCTTTTCCTCAGGTAAATCCTCCATAATTTTGGCATATTTCATGTTTAATTCAGTATATGAATTTGTTAGATTGTATATGAGGGTTAGGGTTGTGATTTGACGCCCCGGGCTCATATTTCAAGGGGTAGAATTTGGAGATCTGAGGGGTTTAATTGCAATAAAGAGGGGGTAAAATATTAGGGTTAGGGTTTGTTACCCTAACTGAAATTTTTTCTGTATCTGATCCCCTGATTTATTTTACAGATCACCATGTCGCATATCCTGAGAGGTCGATCCCCTACTGAGTCGGCTGATGGCGTGCTTCCATCGTACACTAGTGAGCTCTTTTTTGGCATATTTCGAAATTTGTAGATTAATCCTGTATCCCCATTTTGTTCTCCTTGGTGAGACAATTGGGAAGAGCCTTGATTCTCCTTGGTGAGGATTGACACTTTAAAAGATAGGTTTTGCTTGGTCAAAACCATATCTCAAAGTAAATAAAGGGGGCGCTTTGACGCTGCATTGTGCCTTATAAGGCAGGGATATATTGTTGATATACCCTATCTTATAAATGCATAATGTGGCCAAATCGTCTCACTCTTTATAAGGCAGTGACTCTATCTTACCCATTCGTAAGATGAGTTCAACTTCCTTTATTATCTTTTATAACTGAGACTAACAAACGCTTAATTGCTTGTTTTCAGTGGAATATCCCTCTGGAACGTTTTCATCTCATGCAGTGGACGGGCGTCGTGACGAGTATTATTCGACCTCCGATGATTTTTCACCTATTCTGCTTACTCCTCAGTTTGCTTCGGGCACGTTGACAGAGGTTGTCCAAGTGGTGAAGGAAGGTGGACATCGAGCTCTTCGACAGTGGATTACTGATGCGCCTTTCGTGAAGGATACCAGCTCTGTTCAGCCTCTCAGGAAGACTGACTTTTTATTCGGTGACACTGTTGAAGATCCTGATGCAGTGTTTATTGATGCCGAGCAGTGGCTTCAGAAAGATGACGAGAGTTTTCTATATTTGCCTAAGATTTCTCGTCATCGCTTATTGACTGAGCTTAGGTGTCAGGCCGTGACACGGAAGATGTCGTGGCGTTTGACGGAGGAGCACGAGAGCGTTCACTGTGGCTATATTACTCATTAGGCAGCTCCTGGTTCGAGCAGGAGCCATATCATTGGATTGCGTCCTGGAGTATTGGGGCTGGATGCACCGTCGCGTAACGAGTTTCTTGCTTCTGCTTCTACTTTGAAGAATCGTCTCGCTGACTTAGGACGGAAGATGCTTGCGTTGCGCCACAGATTCTATGGCTGGACCCATTCTTCACACAGGCTTTGGTGGGCCCGTATGACGAATTACGTCTTAAGCCGATTGAGCGAGGAGTTGCACGCTTGTGGTCTATATGCAGCTATTCGTTCCACCATGTATGGTTTACCCATCAGCACTAAACATTTCTTTGCTTTGTATGAGCTCTATAACCCGGATTCGAACACTTTCCTGACTAGGCACGGAGAGTTGGGCTTGGCTCTCCATGAGATGCACAAGATTTCTGGTTTGCCCATGGGCAAGATGCTATATCAGGAGTACTTTCCCTCCAACCATGAGTTGAGTCAGCTGAAGGACCGCATGTCCAACCGCTATGAGACTTTATGGGATCTCACATGTCACTACCATATTGCTTTGGCGCAATCTGAGCCTTTAGCGAAGAGGGCTGTGTCACAGGTGAGCCTGAAGTAGTTTGCGTGTTACTTGTTCAGAAATCTAGAGAGCAATTCTGGCGAGGCTATTTGTGAGCTGGCAACGGTTACTCCTTCAGAGGTTAATGGTCTGCTGAAGAAGATTAACGATCACTCCTATACTATTAGCAGTTCCGAGAGTGGCTTTCCTGCAGGGACCAAATTTAAATCATTCTTATGGCATGCGACCACATCGATTCAGCCGATGACCCTTCTTACCGGTTACCTCGCTATCTAGTTAAAGAAATGCGTGGTCCCGTATCAGTCCAGTGACATTTTTCCATTGGAAGTGCTCTACCCAGCGGTTCAGCTTGCCTATGGAAAGGAACTTTCGCTTCTTCCGGTGATGGTAGCTAACATTCATCGAGGGCTTCGACAGATTTCTAGTGCTTTCACACAGAAAGAAGGTGTACCGTCGGCTCAGATTCCTCTTATTAAGGTGGAACTTCTATACACTTAATTGATGGCTTGGTTCGTCCTTCATCGCTCTGATATGATGTCGGCACCTAACACCACAGATCGCTCTGTTCCCCTACTACAGTTGTTTGAGAATAGCAAGTGGGAGGGGCGAGGATTCCTTGAAATCAGGAAGCAGCTACAGGTCCACAAGTGCTGGGTATTTTCCACTTGCTTCCCGCAGTTCTTCAGCCAATATGGCGAGTGTTTGACTGATGAGGAGAGGCCGAGGGGGAATCAAACTCATTTAGATATCGGCTGCTTTAATTGGCTAATGAACATTAGGCCAGGTTATCTGACCTTCCGGGTGAGAAATCAGTGTTTCATAGAGCCATATCTACCCTGCCGATTCGCTCGCTAGTTTGGCTATGATCAGCTTTATGTCGGGAACCCGCGTCAGCAGCTTCGGACTCATGGCGGTTTGGTAGACGGTCTTCGGGCATGGTTGTGGACCGTGACGGGCTGCACTGGTGCTAAGTTCAGTCTCCCGAGTGCTGAGCGTCAGTTAAAGCTCACATTCTTAAGCTGAAGGTGGTTGTTAGCAGCTAATAAACCCGTCCCCGTGAAGTCGATTGCAGAGTTAGTGGCTGAGGAGGCTTCTCAGGCTGATTCTCGTATGATTCGAGAAGATGCTCGGTCATAGAGGACACGGAGCAAGACTCGTCGAATCGACGAAAAAGGAGAAAAGACCTTCAATTCTGCTGAAGAGGCCTCAGGCGGAGATCCTGAAGATTACGAGGAATATTTCGAGCGAGGTTAATCACCTATTTTTTTCCCTCTGTCTTCCAGAGTTATTAATCTTGACAACTGTTTGATGTTTCAGGGACAGTGGCTGATAAGGAAGAAGATTTCCGTCCTTTTACTCAGGCGAGACCTCCGATTGTTGTCACAGCTGTTAAGCGGAAGAGACTAGCTCACAAGCCGCGTGCAGATCTACAAGCATTTGAGATGGGTTTGGCTGGTGATGATCCCGCTAGCGACAGAGGTAACATCTACCCTATAGACCATCCTCTTGATCATTCAAAACTTCGGGCTCATGCTTTTCCATCTCTATATAGGAGAACATGGGGAAGGCGAGATGAATCTCGATCCTGCTCCTCATGATTTTGCATTTTCTGGTGAACCTGACCTACCACACTAGATAGAAAAGCCTGCAGAAGCTGCCGACGTTAGGGAGACTATCAATGTAGGACCTGATTCAGCGAATCCAGGTACATCTACCATTGACAGTATACCCTTTAGATGGCAACCAAAGGAGTTGAACGATTCAGAATTCGTGCCTCCCTTAATTGTCTCTATGCTTCTTGCTCTTTTAGATAAATTGCAGGGGGCAAACGTGGACCTTGGGAGTAGAGAGGCTAACACATCCGTAGGAGGTAACTCATTTCCGTTGGTCGTAGCCTCTTTATTCTTCTTCGCATTTATATTTTCTTGTGTCAGATTTTTCGACTGATGATTTTGACAAGGAAGGCTTGCTTGTGGACACTCCTATGTTCCACTTCATATATGGCTCTCCTCAAATTGATGACCAATTGCCTGAAGATATGTTTCCTGAGTCTACACTCCCCAAGAATTCTGAGGATGGTCCTTTTGAAGGTACGTGCCTTTTCTCCGGTTAATTATGGGACTAGCCATTTTTTGACTAATGCAGCTATAATTCCGTTTTGTGTTTGACAGAAGCTTTTGTCGAGACTGATTCCGTTGAGCCGGCTGTGAGACTAACTACATTAGCTGATACATCAACAGCGGTTACACCTCCACTACCCCCAGTGACTCAAAGGGAAGGAGTTATAAATTAAGCAACTGAGAAATGTCATTTATTTCCTCATCAAGGCTTTTGACGGATTTTCTTTTTGTAGGGCTTTCTTCTCGGCTTCATGTCCTCGTGAAGGAGCTGTTATCAGACAACGATCTTGAGAAAATTGTCATCTGCATAAAAGTTCGCTCCTTCTTTTCCTTCGTGAATACTATGATTGGCAAGCTCTTCCACGGCGGACTTTCCCTTCACCAATTTAAGCCTTTCCTTGATCCTAGAATAAATTCAATAAGGGATGCAGGATATCCGGATCTGGCGAAGGCTATAATTGATGACCTTGATTGCCTAGAGCACGAGCTTCAGATATTACGTGAGCTCCGGGATGCAGGTGCCTCTTCATTCATTGCTGCCTATTTGGATACTCTCTTACAGACATGGCGCGATACACGAGCTCTTGCTGAGTTCGAGATTCAGGTGCAGCGGGATCGGGTAGCTCGAGTTGAGGCCAACCTTACTGTTAGATCATCTTCACTTGACGATTTTGACTTTTCTATTGCCTCTTGCGAGACCAAGATAGAACAGTTCAGAAGAGGACTTCGTGAAGAAGAGGAGACTTTGAGTATCCTTCAAATGACGAAGGTACAGGATCAGCAAGCCCACATTGCCTTGTCTGAGGAGTTGAAATCCTTGAAGCAGAAGCTGGTCGAGACGGAGGCGGTTGCTGTGAAGACTTTAGCCACCACTGAAGAGTCCATCAGAGCTGAATTACAAGATGAGCTTAGGCAAGCTTATGATGAGAAGCTGTCTAAGTTTAGTCAGCAGATTTTTAGCCATGGGCTTGATGTATGATTTCATTTACTGAACATTTTGACTTTTGATCCTCTTAGTGGAAATGGTTTTATCTTTATCTTTATTGTGATCTCTCACTCTGTTTGGAATGGTTGACCATAATACTCATAGGATTTTTGGCAAGCCCTCAGCCCTCAACGGGTTTGATAAGCCTTTACCGACTACCGTTTGAGTCGGTCTAGCATGCGGATTGTCTAAATCCGTTCCGCATGTAACGTTGTGCTAAGAGAGTGAATTCTCTAAGACTTTGTGCTATGATGTTGAATACATAGGCTTTACCATTTGTTACAGGAATAGGCTACCCGGCAACGCATGTTAGGTGTTGACTTTAGGATTTTTGGCTAACCCTCAGCCTTCAATGGATTTGATTAGCCTTTACCGACTACCGTTTGAGTCGGGCTAGCATGTGGATTGTCTAAATCCGTTCCGCATGTGACGTTGTGCTAACGGAATAAACTCCCTTAGACTTGCTGCTACGACTTCGAATACGTAGACTTCGCCATTATTACGGGAATAGGCTACCTGACAACGTGTATTAGATGCTGACTTATCCCTACTTAGGCTTCGGGATAAAGGTCCCCAGAATCAGGTTCTGGTGTCTTCTTGGCCAGTAAAAGACTAAACTGGCGACGCGTGTTAGGCATCGGCATGTCCTTTATTAGGATTCAGGATGAAATTCCCCATACGTGTAAGGCATGGATTTTGGTGTTATTAATAACAATCTGTCACAATGTTGAATATGTGGGCGTGTGTTCTTTTTAACGGTTAAGAACTAACCGGCAGCGCGTGTTAGGCGTAGACTTATCCCTGCTTAGGTTTCAGGATAGGATACCCCAGAATCGAACTCTGGTGTCTTTTTCTATGGAGAAAGACTAAACCGACAGCGCGTGTTAGACGCAGGCTTATCCATGCTTAGGATTCGGGATAAACTTCCTAGGACGAATCCTAGATTGATAAATTCTTAGAAAAGGTTGGTGTGGAAAAGGAAGAATTTTATATTCTATTTCCCGGTCTTCTTTTAGGGTGAAGGTGAACCCGAAAACAAGGAAGGAAGAATTTTATATTCTATTCCTTGATTCTGGAAAGGAAGAATTTTATATTCTATTTCCAGTGCAAAAAGAAACTAGAAGTGGGATCTCCACTCTGAGAATCCGGATGATCTAGATAAACTTACCTTTTATAGGATTGGTTATCTAGTATGAAGATGAGTTTCTCGTTTATCGAAGTGAAATTTCAACTTCGGTTATAACCATGAGAAGGCTTAACCAAAGAGAAAAAGAAGAGAGTTCTTTCGTTTATCGAAAGGGGACTCTGAAAGTGGACCTCTTGTTCGTGGAAAGAATCAAGAGGGGAATTTGCTGGTGGTTTGGGCCAGAAAGACACTTTTGGTGGACTCACTGTCAATTGAAATTGATCAGTGAGGGATTTTGGTGGTGAAAATGATTTTGGGTTATCCTCTAGAATATTAAGTGTAATATTCTTTAAGGAACTTCCCGGTAAATGGGTTATCCTGAATGTACTAGGGATAGTACTTTTTCTGGAACTTCCCATTTATTGGCATTAATTGCCTGGCGCCCTCTTGAGTAATCAACCGATATGTGTCGTTTGAGTAGACTGTGTCTATCACAAACGGTCCTTCCCATTTGGGTTCAAATTTACCTTTTTTCTTAGAATTGAGGATTATCGGTCGGCGAGCAGCGAGGACCAGATCTCCTTCCTTGAAGCTTCTCTGTCGGACTCTTTTGTTAAAAGCCCTAGATATTCTAGCTTGATAAAACTCAATGTGTTGTTGAGCGTCCAAGCGCTTTTCATCCAACATTTCGAGTTCTTCGAGACGTTTCTGATGTTGTTCTTCTGTCGTCATCTCAGTTGCAAGGGCGACCTGAAGGGATGGGATTTGGATTTCTAACGGTAGCACAGCTTCACATTCGTATACCAACGAATATAGGGTAGCTCCTGTAGGTGTGCGTATGGTGGTACGATAAGCCCAGAGTGCTTCACCGAGTTTATCATCCCAGTCTCGTTTATTAGTCTTCACGAGCTTTGACAGGATCTTAATGATCGTCTTGTTAAAAACCTCAGCTAATCCATTCGAGGCGAGATAATAAGCTGTTGACGAAATATCTTGAATTTTGAACTTGTCACAAAACCTGACGAAAGCGTTGCTTATGAACTGTGGGCCATTGTCATGAATGATCCGTCTTGGCACGCCATGTCGGTATATGATATGATGTTTGATGAAATTGATGACGTTGTTCGTCTTCACTTCTCTAAGCGGAATCGCTTCAGCCCACTTTGAAAAGTAATCCGTGATTGCGAGAATGAATCGATCACCATTGACTGAAGAGGGAAAAATAGGACCGATAATGTCCATACCCCATGTCTCGAACGGCCAAGATATGGTTGACGTGTGTAAACGCTCCGGTGGTTGGTGCATATAATTTGCATGTACTTGACAGGCATGACATTCTCGGGCGTACTCGATTGCATCATGAACCATTGTTGGCCAAAAATATCCCATTCTCCTGATGCGATCATACAGTTTGGGACCGGGCTGATGCGCACCACATTCTCCTTCGTATGCTTCCTTAAGAACTTCTTCTGCTTCTTTGTTCGAAAGGCATCAGAGTAACAAACCATCATACCCTCGACGGTATAATGTATGAGTCTCGGTATTATAGAAGAATCTTGGTGCTTTTCGGCGGATTGATTCCCTTTCTTTTACATCCTCTGGCAAAATACCATATTGGACGTAGTCAATGATAGGAAAACGCCAATCTCGGGACTCAGACTCAATTTGAGTTGAATTCACCTCCTTAGCGCTTATGTTTCTATCATCTTCCTCTTTAATATCCATATTGTATATGGGTATGCAGAGTTGATGCGATCTTACTGTGACTAGCAGTTCAGTTTTGGGAGGCTGCGCAAGTGATACCGCTAGTGCTGCCGGTGCATCCGCGTAAGCGTTCTGGAGATGAGGGATGTATTCAATAAAGAATTCTTCAAAAGAATACGCTATTTTGATGGCCTCCAGGTGGTACGGGATCAGGTCTTGGTTCCTGACTTCATACTCTCCACGGACTTGGTTGACTATCAATTGAGAATCCCCAAAAGCTTCGAGA
>BQKN01065474.1:791682-805569 GCA_022839385.1 Asparagus kiusianus
GCGCGTTGTACTCGGCTACGTTATTGGAACATGGATCAGTCAATGAATAAGCTCGAGGCATCACATGCTTCCCCGGGGAAACTAAGACAACTCCAACTCCGGAGGAGACTTTAGAACATCCGGAGGTTATTGCCACATTAGCTGCTCTTGAAGCACCATCGAAGTATAATTGCCATACTTGTTGGTGATATGTAGTGTTAACCTCGTGGGTTTCATCCGGCAAGTCATCATATACTTCTGCCGTATCCGTTGTCGGGTTTGCCGCCAAAAGATCACAAATCGCTTGTCCTTTGATCGGCTTCTGCTGTTTGAAGTGCAAATCATATTGGGACAAGAGAAGGGCCCACTTCGCTAACTGCCAATTCATAGAGGCCGGTTATGTCATAAATACCTGTACTGGATTAACGTTAGAAATGACGTAAATCGTCTGTCCAACCAAGTAATGCCGCATCTTTTGCATTGCGAATACCAATGCGAGGCATTCTTTCTCAATCATCGGATATCGAGACTCGGCGCCTACCAAGGTCTGAATTAGGTAATAGACTGCCTGTTCGTGACCGTTATCATCGTCCTGTGCTAGTAAAGCACTTATCGAGTGGTTCATCGTCTTGAGATAAATCAAGAACGGTTTACCTGATTTTGGTGCAACAAGAACAGGAGGATTCGTCAGATATGTTTTGATATCTTCGAGTGCTTTTTGGCAGGCGTCGTCCCAGATAAATGACACACCTTTCTTGTTTAGTTTAGAGAATGGTTAGCACTTCCCAGAAAGATTTGAGATGAACCACCGGATGTAAGCTAAACGCCCTTGTAATACTCTGAGTTCTCTCAGATTTCTAGGGGGTTGTAATTCATGTATCGTCTTCACTTTATCAGGATCGATATGTATACCTTTATTGGTGACGACGAATCCAAGGAATTTTTCGCTGGACATTCCAAGGAAGGATTTAGTGGGGTTCATCTTCAATTGATGACTCCGTATGCGATCGAACATCGTCTTCAAGTCCTTGATGTGATCTTCTTTGTTGTGGATTTTTACAACCAAATCATCAACGTAGCTCTCAACTATTTTCCTGAGATGTTCTCAGAAAATCTTAGTCATTGCTCGCTGGTACGTGGCGCCTGCATTCTTTAGACCGAAAGGCATCATCGTGTAGCAAAAGACACCGAGGGGCGTTCTGAACACTGTATGCTTCTCTTCATCTGGGTGCATCTTGATTTGGTTATATCCTGAAAAGCCATCCATAAAGGACATTCTCTCAAATCCGCACGTATTGTCGATAATGACATCCGTGATTGGGAGAGGAAAGTCGTCTTTTGGACATGTCATATTCAGGTCCCTGAAGTCGATGCAAATCCCGATTTTACCGTTCTTCTTCATGACTGGAACAATATTGGCTAGCCAGTCTTGATGTTGCTCCTCTCGGAT
Organism: Asparagus kiusianus; assembly: GCA_022839385.1. Taxonomy (NCBI): domain Eukaryota; kingdom Viridiplantae; phylum Streptophyta; class Magnoliopsida; order Asparagales; family Asparagaceae; genus Asparagus; species Asparagus kiusianus. The sequence continues at coordinate 793,112 of BQKN01065474.1, forward strand.
AAATCCTGATTCGATCAATTTCTTAACCTCTGCCACAATGGCTTCCATAATCTGTGGACGAAACCATCTTTGTTGATATTTGACAGGTTTGGCATCCGACTTGATATTGAGGCGGTGCATTGCCACATTGGGGTCGAGCCCTGGCATGTCTTCATAGTTCCAAGCAAAGACGTCAATAAATTCCCTGATAAGAGCAATTAATTCCTCATTCTCATTTTGGGGAAGACTATCGCTGATGAATATAGGCTTTGGGTTGGCCTCATCGCCCATGTTAATTTGGACTATTTTATCTTCAGTGGGGGGTTCCCTCTGTTCAAATCTATCACCGTACTGCATGTTCAGGTGATGAACCCACGGGTCTTCCCATGTTGGCATTTGATCGTCGTCCTCCATTGTGGACGGGTCAGCTGTAGCCATGTTCATCATTAGGGCTTTGAATACTTCCCCCAGACTTGTATCTGAATCCCATTCCGAGGAATCTGACGAGTACCCATCTTTGTATTGCTCAGATGATTGGTTATTGATTAACCAACAACATTCGTCTTCTGAAGAAGAGACATACCCTAATACTCGCCTGAATTTATAATAATCATCCGGTTTCCCTTTTGGTATATATGTCGCTTTGGCTGAAATACGGGGACCTCGATCGAAGTATAAACCTTCTCCGAGTGTGAAATCATATCCCTGTTTTTCCATGATTGTCCGCGCTTCCGGACTATACTTAGATAAATGCAGACCAGGTTTGTCATCATTCTCATCTTCCCTTAAGAAAAGATCTGGTAATGGAAAACTCTTTCCTTTACCATAAATTATTTCTTTTTCGCCTCCTATTTTGGCAGGGATGACCAGGGTTGTTCCGAAAGAATGCTGGAGACGTTTCTTTGCCATATAGGACAATCGAAACGGCATATATAAATCAGGATTATCATACAATCCCTTTATTACATCATCAAGAGACAGTGAGTACTCTAAATCGTCATTTATTTCATTATTGGCAAGTTGCCAGTTATAACTACCATCTAACGATTGTTCATCGTCAAGATTGATTACCAAGGGTACAATGTCGTTTAAAACAAAACCTCCATTGTAATCAAATCTGGCTTCGGTATCAGCTTCTTCTCCGTTGTCCGTGCCATGGGCCGATGATTCAGTATCGGATTCGTTACCATAAAGGAGAGAATCAGTGAAATAATTCTCAAACTCTTTGAATGGTTGCTTATCCGTGACCACCGTCCTAACCTTATTATCAGTGTCGACATACTTCAAACACTGATAGAGAGTGGAGGGGATTATAACGTTACTATGGATCCAAGGTCGACCTAATAGTAAGTTATATGAAGTCTCGGCATCAATCACATAACATGTGACTTCCGACTTCAAATCACCCATTTGACATTTTATCCAGATCTTACCCAAGGGTCTTGACCCGCTAGTATTGAATCCATAGATAACAGTGCCTGTGGACGCCAACTTACTAGCTGGAATGCCAAGGCTATGCATCAAGCGAAGCGGCATAATACTCACAGTGGAACCCGGATCCACTTGGATTCGGTTGACTTCGCTGGAGCCAATGTACGCAATGAAATATAGGGGTAGATCATGGTTCGAATTCTTCGTCTGCATATCCTCTTTGGTGAAGGTAATGCAGGGAAGATTTTTAGCCGCTATATTGCAGTGTTGAATTAGCGGTTCTGGCTCTTCAGGTACCGGCTTGATCTGAGTAAGGAACACTTCTGAATTGGCCAAGGCTTCTTGCAGGGCTTCCCTGGTTTCTTTAGACAACCGCAGTAACTCGTACAATGTTATCCGTGCTGGAATGTTAGCTAGTTGAGCCATAATATCAAAGCTGTGCGGAGTGTTCGAGCTTTTCGGTTTATCTCTTCCAATTGGACGATTGAAACGAGACTGCTTCGGAATCTAAACCTCCTGGGGCTTCTTTTCTTTCTGTTTGTTAACCGGCTGTTGTCGAGCTTCTTCAACCGGTCTAGGAGTTGTAATCACACCCAGCTCCATGAGAGTTCTGGCTGGTCCCAGCTTAGTCACCCCCTGTTCAGCTAACTGATCACTAGGTGATGGATAGTTGAAGTGATACTGATTTCCGCTTCTAGTGGCAAAAACTTCTTGTTCTTCTTCGGAGAGCGGGAAGGTAGGAGCTTCATCACCATCCTCTTCGAAGATCACGGAAGTAGCATTGCAGGACTTGCCTTTACCCTTTCTGGTCGAGAAAGTCGCCCACTGATCATCTTCAATAAGATCAGGATGGACCCAGAGGATTTCGCCGTTTGGGGCTGCGTGTGGCACAAGTCCTTTTTGGCGTTGTCCATATGGGTCGTCATTCATCGTCTTCATTCCTACTTTGGTAATGCGTTTTGGTTCAAACCATGCTCTGGGCACTGATCCAAAGCTGATTGATACTGCATTTGCTCCTACATTCTTGGGCGGCTTCGGGGTTATGACACCTACATCAATTAACGCCTGGATCTTATCCTTAAGATGGTAGCATGACTTTGTAGGGTGATGGACCGCTCTATGGTATGCACAATACTTCGGATCCGTCACTTTGCTAGCCCCTTCTTGATCCACGATCGACGACAGCTGGATTTTATTATTTTCCAATAGGTACTTAAAGATGCCGGGAACCACGTCATCTTTGAAGGAGTACACTTTAGGAAATCTTGGCTCCGAAGATTTCGGCTTCTGAGGTCGTTGTTGCCATTACGATTGCGATTGTTGTGGTGCTCGTTGCTGCGGCTGTTGCTGAGGTTGCAATTGGAAAGTTTGATTAGCATCAACTGCATTAGCATGTGCCTTACCTTTCCCTCATGGGACAAAATTCTGTTTTGGAGCATTCGTCGCCTGTTGGCCTCTCTCCGCCTTCTTCCTTCTGAGGAATCGCTCGGCCTGCTCTCCGCGGACCTTCAAATCCTTCCATGTTTTGGACGGTACTGTCCCCATTGCTTCCAACACGTCCAATGCGAGGTTGTTGTGGCAAGTCTGGAAAATGAACTCCTCAGTGATCGGGTCCCGACAGTTCATCGCCTTGTTCCGGAACCTTTTGACGAAGGTATCAACTAATTCCCCGTCTTTCTGTTTCTCGTCAAGCAACGACCCGATGGATATCTCGGTGTCATCGTCAAAGAAGTTGGTGAGGAATTTAGTCTCCATGTCGTCCCAGCTATTCACACTTCCTGGCTTGAGGCGGCGATACCAATCGAAGGCGGCTCCACGAAGAGTGCCAACGAAGCACCGTACCATCAGAGGCTCATTACCAGAGATAACCCCTAGATGTGATTTGAAGTAAATCAAATGCTGAGTGGGTGAACCCTTCCCATCAAACAGTGTGAAGTTAATTAGATTAAACTTCTCCGGATACGGGATTGATTCCCATTCTCTTGGGTATGGACAAGGAATGCCCGTCTTCTTCATCTCTTGAGCGGAAATCAACGTATTGATTTTGCTCTCTAGGTTTTTAATCTTCAAACTTTCACATGTATTTTCGTTAGCATGATTCTGAGGTGGAAGTGTGGCGTTATGACTAGCATCCTCGATACCACCCCCTGCATTGACGGGAGGATTATTTGCACTATGAGCTTCATCCGCATCTGTGTCCCCATCTTCCTGATTAACCTGGTTACGACGACTTGGTTCGCCTTGCTGGTTTCTCAGTGCTTGGATTTGTTGGTCATGCATTTCTCTCTTATTCTGCATGGCCATTTGCATTTCGAACCTGAAGCTCTCCTGTTGTTTAGCCATGGCTTCTTCGAGCATCTTGGCCACTTTTTCCGCACTTATCATAAGTGACTCGCGGGGTTGTCCCTCGCTGGATTCTGTATTATCTGATACGACCGCAGAGCCGGCATCCAATTCTTCATCTTCTGAAGGTAATCTTGTCCGAATCCTACCATAAGTTGCTCGTATGATGGCTCCGGACTGCAAACGGGTTACACGCCGGGGTGCTTCCGGAATCGACTCGGGATTATCCTGTGTCGCTGTCCCTTTGCTGGTCATATTAGTGGTGACCCTCAGAAATTATCCATCTTCAACCACCGTTCTTCATTGTCGGAAACGCCTAGGCCTTGGTTTTGGCGATTCCGTACTGAGCCTTTCGAAAACCGAAATTCTTTCGGGGACTGTCTTGGTGCAGTTGCACTCAGACAATACTGCCCGAATGAGTTTGGAACATGGTCATTGAGTCTCTAGTTCTCGAGGACTCCTTTTCCTGGTTTTACTTGTACCCCCAACACGATAGTACAACTCGTCGGCTTGGAGGTCGGAGTAACCTATCGTGTGTTGGCACGACTTCTCAGGTATAACGTTACCATCATCAGACGAGAATGTTTCCTTCTGAGGGCGAACTTCCTTCTTTGGGCTTTCAAGAGTCACGCGCCTCGAAACATGCCTTTGTGGGTATGAGTTCTCAGCGGGCTCCTGGACTTCAATGCGCAAATTGGTGTGCGTAGCTGCCATGAACTCCTTGTCATGTTGAGGGTGGCGACGACTCCCAGCATGTTGAGTCGTTCGGGGCTTCTTTATCGGGCCCAAACGTTCTTGGACTGGAGCTTTGCATCTCTCATCGGGAAGTGGACCAAGGCGCTCCAAAACTGACCTCCTTCTTCGGGATGGTCCTGCGAGATCTCCCGGAGCAGCTATGGGAATTATCGGCGATTTAGGTTGGTTCGCCGGAGGTTGAACTTTTGCTGAAGGCTGCAATGGTTGCTCTTTAGCCTGAATCGCCGCTTCAGACTTCGGCCTCCATACTTGGCGGGTTGGTGGCGGCTTCTTGGCCACTTCCTTCTGCAGTTTTCTGCGGGCTTCTTGGACTTGAGCCCGTGCCTGCGCTGACAGTGTGCGGCGCTTGCGAATGCGCTCCTCAAGTGTCGAATGATTCCGTTTGACACAGATCCATTCATTCGTTGGCGGCTTGGAGGAGCTGCCATTCATTGGTTGTTGAGGTTGTTTGCCTCTCCTATTCTTCAGATCCGCGTTATAGCAGATTCTGTCAGTGGACTCCATTGCCTTTGCGAATTGCCGTGCCAGGCGTTGACGTCGCCTCTGGCGGGCTCTCTTTGAGAGAGTCATTACGCCCTCAGCGGCGGAGGAATTGGCTAGAACAGATTTGACCTGGTTGGAGGTCGGTGGAGCTTCACCCGATGCAACTTCGGCATCAATTGGGGTGAGATCTTCATTGGTACTCTGCACTTCTTCGTACCAACGGACTTTTCTCCTGGAGGAGAACTTCTTGGACTTGAGGGGGGAGGTGGATCCGGACGAAGATGACAGATACTCCTTGAACTTTTGTTGGTCGAATTCATACTCAACCTCCTCCTCGATCGGGATCAAGATCCGCGGCTGCGACGCAACGATCTCGGCAGCGAGATTGGTGGCTCCCACTGTGGTCGCCAGATTGTTCATGGGAAAAATTGTCTTCTCTGATCTCATTGTTTCCATTAGTAACTGTTTATTGGTTACAAAGGATCTGGTCTTTTTATAAGATCCGGTTACAATAAATTCTAAAAAAAAGAAGAAGATTACAACTTTTCTTTTTTTGGAACAAATCGCAAGATCCTGTTTTACGGTCTCTTGCTTGTGTGGGTTCTTTGCCAGCGCCGGGGTTAATGCGTGGACCACCGCGCGATCTTGATCCGGTCAGATCTACACGGTAAGACAGGTGTTATTTCACGAAGGAAATAACAGCCGAGGGGATTATTTCACCAAGGAAATAATAGCTCTAAGTAATCGAAATCGACCAAGCGAAATCGATACTCTTCTCGGGATCAAAAACCAAGTTTTGATCCGGAGGATGACCGTGTAGATCTTAGATCTGATCTCTCTCGAACTCCTACCTTATTTGGTGTAGATGATCGCCAAGAACCAGATCTGAAAAGTCCGAGTCTTCAAAGCTCCAAAACTCCGAAGTTTAGCTCTCAATCCAGCAGAGTTTCACCTCAAAAGTTAAACAAAAATCCAACCTTTTAAACAATGATCCCTCAAGTCTATTTATAGGCACCTCAAACCAGATCTAGGCTCAGATCTGGGCCCAGATCTGAGCTCGGCCACCTAGGTGGCTCGGCCACCCAGGTGGCTCGGCCACCGAGCCACCAAGAGGTGGCTCGGTGATCCACCTAGGAGGCTCGGCCACCGATCCACCAAGAGGTCCTGTCATGCCCCGCTTCCCAAAATACCCAGGAACCAGAACGTGAACAAGCCCGCAACGTATTAGATTGAGAAGAAATATACTCTACTTTTTTTCTTTTCTTCTCAATCCAATAAGCTAAGCGTCTGGAAATAAGTACAATACGAAGTCACAGGTCCCCGATCATACATAGCAAGAATATAAAGACAATCCAGAATAAAAAAATAGACATATCATCAATGGTAAATCATCCCAGACATAAAATATGGGTCAAACGTACCCTTATTACAACAACAGTTCAACTAGGAAATAAGAAATACATAGTCCATAATAAAAGGAAATAAAATAACTAAATTTATCATCAAACTAAAGAAAAGTGCGGTAAAAGAGTTCTAGTGTTCATCAGCTACTACAGAAGAAAACTACTACGCTTCAACTTGTCTTCTACTCCTTCTGCAATACACCCCTGCTAAGAATCTTCTGGCTCTTGTACGATTCCGAACTGAGGCTGTCCATCTCCTAAATCTGACGTACACCCAGAAAACAGGAGTACGTCAGCGTGTGGAACACACGACAAGATCTCCCAAGGCAGGAACAAATACAATAACAGAAATGATAATATATGCGTGGTCAATGCGATAACAAAAATAGAAATAGAACATGTGATGATAGTAATAACGATAGTGGCATGCAACTGGAATACTAATAATCAAAGAATCCAAAAATCAACCAAGTAACAAGATCATGCAGGTAGCGATCAGAAACCATCCAAGCAACAAGGTCATACAATAGATGGAATTAATACTTAAAAATCTACAACTTGAGACGTAGTACGTCGAGCAAAATAATCCAAACAAGGAAACCCTCATGTGTATACCATATGTCTCGAATTGTAAATAATTAAATATTAACCCCGATCTATGTATGAAAAGAAAACAACTAGCCATCCTATCACAACTCACTGGTTCCTATCTCACACAAAGCCAACATTCATATCCTCGGGTAACTGACTAATCACAAATCACAAATATCCCAACTCTTCAGACCCATCCCAGAGTAAAACGATCCACTGGTACGAGCCTGGAAAATAACCAACAACCACGATATACAATCACGATATCTCTGCTCCTCAGACCCACCCCAGAGTGAAACGAGCCACTAGTGCGAGCCTGGAAAATAACCAACAACCACGATACCACTATTCCTCAGACCCACCCAGAGTGAAACGATCCACTGGTGTGAGCCTGGAAAATACCAACAACCACGATACCAATGTTCCTCAGACCCACCCCAGAGTGAAACGATCCACTGGTGCAAGCCTGGTAAATAAACATCAACACATCCGATAACATGAACCAAGACTTCACCATCCCAACTCTCATAATCCCAGGTCATCTACACACAAATCTCTAGGTCTTATTCATGTCATACACACCACTATAATCATGTACTTCTCATAATTCTCATCAACGAATCACAAATGCAATTCATATTATGTGTCAGTGTCATGTATCATGAGCAGGAAGCAAGAATAACTACTATTAACAGTACAAGATGAAAATGCCAAATAGAAGAAATTGCTCACATGAAATGTCACAGTTTTCAATCATTAATGCCCAATAAATATTTTCCAAAAAAGGGCATTTCTCTTTAAAATACTATTATTAAAATATATTTTTATTATTTTATTATTATTTATGAACAGTAACCCTATTTAATTTTATAAAGGGTTCATTTTCGTTTCCTTTTCAATAATATTTTATAAATTGTTCGAAAATACTCTTTTCCTCAAAATAAAATTCTTTTAAATCATAGCAATTATTCAAAAATACTTTTTATCCAAGTAAATTCTTTTCTCGAAATACTTCCTTTTAAAACATTTTCCTCATTATAAATAATTCTAAAAAAAATTCTGTAATTACATTCTTTCCTTCCAAACATCACGAGATTAAACATAAACTATTTTTGACATATCTATTCATCACTTATAGCATCGTTTCGCATAATATAATCACGCAGTATCAACAACTCACGCAAATAATCACATTATAACATAATCTAGCACAGTTAAATCAACATATATAATTAATAAATCCTTAACGTATCAAAAAGTTAAATAGACAAGACGATGAGCAAGAGGGATCTTGCCTCGGGTACGTCGAACAAATCGGTGCTGGTGGCGCGGGTCGGATCTGACACGGTGGTGCGCGACGTCAGGGGAAACTCTGGTGAGGGGCTTCGAGCTCTCGGCGACGCTCGTCGGCGACGAGGGCGGACTGGGATTGAGCACGGCATGGCAGCGAGTTTCGGCAAGAGGCGGGGCCGACGTAGGCGGCTAGAGGCGGCTCGGCTCGTCGGATCTGGGGAGTTGGGGTCGAGGGAGGATGATGGAGGTGGTCTCGGTGATGATGGTGGTGTGCAGGCAGGGCGGCGAGCTCGGACTGGTCGGAGCTCAGGAGCTAGCGGTGAGAGGGCTGTTGTAGGGAGTTATGGCTTGAAAGGAGGCGGAGGACGGCGAGGGGGAAGGCCGACGGTGGGGTGAAGGAGATGGCGAGTTCGACGATGAAGGTACAGGCGGCGACGACCAAAGGTGGGGCGAACGGGGGCTGGATCTGAGCAGTGGGGTGAGGCGTCGTCGGTACAGTGGGGAGAAGGTGACGAGGCGGAGCAGCAGGCGGATCTGGGCGGCGACTCGATGAAGGAGGTCGGCGCTGCCGAGCTGGCTGGGTTCGGTGATGGAGGCGACCAGAGGCGGAGGCGTCGGGCACGGAGGTCGGCGAGGAGGAGAGGCTGTACTATAGGGGAGGAGCTAGGGCTGGAGGAGTTTTTCGTTTGGGTTTTCTGGAGTTGAGGGGAGAGAGAAATGACAGTAAGAGAGAGAGAGTACGAATTATAAGAGGAGAGTTGGTGCACGTGATTTATGGGATTTTCAAAATAGATTGTTGACAAAATATCAGGGATTGAAAGAGATTGGAGAGAGAAAGGAGGGGATTTGAATTGATTACGGGAGAATTATTTGAGAGATTTAATGGTATGATTGAACTTGATTTTAGGGGTGATTAGGGAGTGGTTATGGAAAGAATTCTAATGGGAGAAAAATAAGAGAGGGAAAAATTCGAAAATATCATATAATATTCTGAATTATATTAATAATTAATAATCAACCAAAAATCTTTTTATTAATATTTATATACTACTATAATATGCTCAAGTTTACATCAATAATAATAAGGTCATTAATAATATTAGTCACCAAATGATTATATAAAAAAAAATCATTAACCATAAATTAATATTTAGCAGAATTAATAAATACAAGACTATATATTTTATTCTTTATTTATTTATTTTAAAAACTCAGAAAATTCCAAAAATTAGGAAAAATATTAATAAAATATAATATAACATTTTAAATACTAGAAAAATTATTTAAATACGTATCAAAAAATTACGGTTGTTACATCCTACCCCCCTTAAAACAAATTCCATCCTCGGAATTAAACCCAAGGACAGAGAAATGGAACAAGAGTGGGTACTCACAAATCAACGAGACAAGAAATAATGAGAAGCTCCAGAGTCAAGGGTGATAAAGCAAGAATGGAAGAAACAAGAACCTTATCTAGTGTAGAAGGAGAATATATCTAAGCTAGCACTCATAAATAATTCCTATCATAATATCATAAGGCAATGCGGAATAAGAAAGTTCATACACAAATAAAACTAAGAATAAACTATTCTTACCCGTGATAACTTGGTTGTTCGCCTCTGCCTCTACGGCTGATATCGTGAACATCTGTCGCCGAGGTTGCTGCTTTCGCGTTTCCTGATAAACCTGCTGTTGTTGAGGAAGAGGCCCTGCTTGAGGATAAGGTCCGTGCTGAGCTGGAGCTATTGAGTCTGATCGAGGTGGAGCTGGAAGAGCCGCTCGAACTGGAGGTGGGAGCAATCGGGCCTGCTGCTTCTGAGGACAGTTCGGACTGAGATGATCAGGGGACCCACAGTTGAAGCAAAGACGAAGGCGCTTACGGCATTCCTGCTGGGTATGCCCGTTATACCCACAATAAGAACAGCTCACCCAAGACTGTCCATGAGAGTGCACTCCAGGGTGCTGATAAGGATGAGCCTGATGAAATGGCTGACGCTGGGAATACTTCTACCTCTGCGGAGCCTGCTGCTGCTGTCTCAGAGGGGGACGCTCGACATTCTAGGCCGGAGCTGCTGGTGTCCTGCTCTGAATCGCATGAGAGTCTTCAGGTTCCTTATGCACGCTCTCAATCTCGCTTGCTGCATCCAGTACCGCATCATGAGTTGCCAAAGCTCTACCTGCCAGAGCTATCCTAATGTACTTGTCCAGACCCTTCTGAAACTGATGCCTCCTGATAGTGGGGTCTGTAACCAAGTGAGGAGCATATCGGCTCAAAGAAGAAAACTCGGCCTCGTACTCATCTACTGTTCGCCCTCCTTGCTTGAGCTCAACAAATCTTCGTAGGAGTTCATCCCGAGCTGACTGAGGAAAGTATTTCCCGTTGAAGCGCTCGGTGAACGTCTCCCATAGGATAGGCCTCTCCAGATGAGTCTTCTCTGCAGTCCACCAAATCCGAGCGGTGTCGGTGAGCTGAATATCCATGAGGTCCACCCATTCAGCATGGGGGATGCGGGTCACCGTGAGAATAGTCTCAGTGACCTTGAGAAACTCCTCTGCTGCTAAAGGTCCCTCGGCACCAGAAAAAAAAGGAGGTCGCATATACCGAAACTCCCTAACACTAGACTCTGGACGAGGGGGAGGCTGGTGCTGAGGCTCCTGCTGCAAATGCCCAGCCAAGAACTGCTGATTCGCCACCAATCCATGAATCATCTCCAAAAGCTGGTGCGGTTCCACTTCAGGTATCTGACCACTGCTACTGGATGTGTTACCATTACGACGAGTACCCACCATGGTTCTAAGGGAAAACGAGAATCAAGAGGATAACTAAGGTAAAAATCAAAATAAAATAAAATAAAATATTGGAAAATAGGAACTAAAATATAATTATCAAACTAATAGTATAAGAACTTAATTATAGTCTTACGGATAAAATATGATATGTATCTAAATTATCTACCATATTCTTACTAGTGTGGACTCGGGACCGTGATCGGGACCGTGACCTGCATGGGCCACCAAAAAAAAAACATATCACGCCCCGCTTCCCAAAATACCCGGGAACCGGAACGTGAACAAGCCCGCGACGTATTAGATTGAGAAGAAATATACTCTAGTTTTTTTTTCTTTTCTTCTCAATCCAATAAGCTAAGCGTCTGGAAATAAGTACAATACGAAGTCACAGGTCCCCGATCACACATAGCAAGAATATAAAGACAACCCAGAATAAAAAAAATAGACATATCATCAATGGTAAATCATCCCAGACATAAAATATGGGTCAAACGTACCCTTATTACAACAACAGTTCAACTAGGAAATAAGAAATACATAGTCCATAATAAAAGGAAATAAAATAACTAAATTTATCATCAAACTAAAGAAAAGTGCGGTAAAAGAGTTCTAGTGTTCATCAGCTACTACAGAAGAAAACTACTATGTTTCAGCTTGTCTTCTACTCCTTCTGCAATACACCCCTGCTAAGAATCTTCTGGCTCCTGTACGATTCCGAACTGAGGGTGTCCATCTCCTAAATCTGACGTACACCCAGAAAACAGGAGTACGTCAGCGTGTGGAACACACGGCAAGATCCCCCAAGGCAGGAACAAATACAATAACAGTAATGATAACATATGCGTGGTCAATGCGATAACAAAAATAGAAATAGAACATGTGATGATAGTAATAACGATAGTGGCATGCAACTGGAATACTAATAATCAAAGAATCCAAAAATCAACCAAGTAACAAGATCATGCAGGTAGCGATCAGAAACCATCCAAGCAACAAGGTCATACAATAGATGGAATTAATACTTAAAAATCTACAACTTGAGACGTAGTACGTCGAGCGAAATAATCCAAACAAGGAAACCCTCATGTATATACCATATGTCTCGAATTGTAAAAATTAAATATTAACCCTGATCTATGTATGAAAAGAAAACAACTAGCTATCCTATCACAACTCATTGGTTCCTATCTCACACAGAGCCAACATTCATATCCTCGGGTAACTGACTAATCACAAATCACAAATATCCCAACTCCTCAGACCCATCCCAGAGTGAAACGATCCATTGGTACGAGCCTGGAAAATAACCAACAACCACGATATACAATCACGATATCTCTGCTCCTCAGACCCACCCCAGAGTGAAACGATCCACTGGTGCGAGCCTGG
>BQKN01065474.1:823985-853126 GCA_022839385.1 Asparagus kiusianus
CATAAAAGGAATCATCATAACAAAAATCATCTTTTAAAGAACATGAAAAATGAAAAACGCTAAATGTTTTGTTCTTTAAAAATTAAAACTTGTTTTTGAACCCAAACACTCTTGGTGCCGAAGATTTTTGGGACATGACCCCTATCAATAAATCTCAAAGCTCTACGGTTATGATTACATTTGGGCACATGTAGTGCACGTGTCCGGTCATAGCTATAATTACACAAATGACCCTTCCTATTACAATATGTGCAATGAAGTGTTTTTTATAGATTGTTTGGTTGTGTACGAGAAACATTTGCAAATAAAAATAGTATTTTTAAATCTTTTTACAAATATGAAACTCTTTTTAAATCAAAACAATATTTGGCCAAATGACCAAATCTACCATAATAATCGCATTTATACACATTTACATGCTTATGATGAACATTGTGTTCATGTGTATGTGTATGTGTACGTGATAATGAAACGTGATGGGATGCACGAGGAATAATAATATTAGCATTAGTAGTTTGTTGTGCATCATAGCAAAATTTAGCAATATGACCTTTACGGCCGCAAATTGAATACTTGTAAATTTTTTCGTACATGTGTGCATAGTGAGTGTTTGATTTGGACGAATTAACACGTGACTTTACACAAAAGTCCCTAAGTTTCTTGTTATTGATAATGCATGTAGTTAGAGTTGAATCTAAAGAGGAAATATGTTCTTTTATATCATTCAACTCATTTTTTTGGCATAATAGCATTAATATTTGAAGTAGAACAAACATAGTCATTTTTTAATGAATTGAATTCATTTCTAATTATTTCTACTTTTAACAAGGCATCATTTTTATCATGAGTTAAACTAACAAAGTTTAAGATTAAAGAATCATGATCCAATTTTTTATTGTTTTCTTTGAGGATCACATTTTCATTAGCAATGATATCAAATTTTGATGCTAGCATATCATGATCGGATTTTAGCTCTATATGCTTGCTTTTCAAATTTACATGATTATGATCCAATTTGTTGTAGGCTTTCATTAATTTCTTATATGCACATGCGAGTTTAACTATGGATAATTCACCATCAGTTTTGGAATGGCATACCTCACTTGGGCTATCGCCTAGTGGCCATGTACATAATGAAGCTCCACTTTCACTTGAAGTGAAATCCGCCAAACTACGTCAGTTCTCCTCCAAGTTGTCTTGATGTGCTTCTATAATTTTTTATAAATTGTAAGCACTATCAAAGTGAGCAAGTTTGTTAGAAATGGATCAATCAAAAGCATTAAGCATAAATTCTAACAATAACTTGTTCATAACAAACATCTTTTTATCATCAATGCTTCATTTAGATTTCTCCAAAGTGAGCACAATATACGCACATTCAATTATTTCCCATATATCAATATGTTTAGATCTAACAAATAGTTTAAATCTAAACATCTATTGTGCATAAGGAAAACCATTGATTTTGGGAGCAATATTAATATTATAGCCTAAACTAGGTGTATCATGCATGTCCATAATTATGAATGCAAGCAACAATAAAACACAAAACTAGATTAGCAAGATATAAAATCTTAGATCTTTGTGTGACGCCCCAGGTTTTGCGCAAGGCTGCAGTCCAAGGCGAAACCCGGATTGTCAAACCTGTCAAGCACCAAACACCATGCTACAACATGTTTCACCATCACAGTCACTAGCTCTCTAGTGGAAACAATAAATAGGTGAAGGTACAAAACAAGCAAATAATAGAAGTAGTACAAAATCAGATATGCACAGAAGAAGTATATCAACAAATGAGCCCAACTGAAATAGAATAAAAATATCTTTGAGTCTAAAATACATCTCAACACGATGAGTCAAATGAAATCTCACTAAGGCACTCAACCTCTAAAATGGATACAACTCTAAAGTCTGAACGATGAACATAACTATACAGTAAAGCTTCAACTACTAAAACTGTGCGACGTTAACTATGCTAGAACTTCGTCCTCCTGCGACTCTCTGAAACTCTGATCTTCCTGAAAGGGACAATTTAAATAAAAAGAACATCAACAAGAGCGTCAGAGCACTACAGCAAGATCACCTCCATCCACCCCCAAAGGAAGGGCTACTAGATGAAGTGGAGGCTCTATCTATTAAGTATAGTCTACCTATATTATTTTCCCCGTATCTAATAGAGTTAATATTTAGACACCTACAAGACGAGACGTAGTACGTCGAGCGAAATAATCCACATAAGGAAACCCTTATATATATATATCATATGTCTCAAATTGTAGATCCCTAAATATCAATTCTAACTCTATGAATAAAAATAGCACTCAAAAGAAATACTCCAAGCCTCAACCATATAAAACCGATGTCACAATCTCGAACTACTTCTCAAGTAGTTGGCGCAATCATAAAAGAATATAATTCAACTCAAAAATCACCATAGACCATATCATGTATGCCACAAATCAAAGAATGTACCCTACTCATAGGTAATCTAACATAGGAGCAAAACTATAACTGATAATACGTATATGTGTGCATCTCTTTGTGCAATAGCGATACTCTTGTAATACTCTTACTCAATCGCTCTACGGCAATATGTTTTATCTCCCTATTTCGGATACATGAAATAACGATGCTATTGTAATACTCTTACTCAATCGTTCTGCGGCAAATATGTTTTATCTCCTTATTCAGGATACATGAAATAACAATACTATTGTAATACTCTTACTCAATTGTTCTACGGAAAATAGGTTTTATCTCGCTATTGCGGATACATGAAATAACAATGCTATTGTAATACTCTTACTCAATCATTCTGCGGCAAATAGGTTTTATCTCCCTATTCCGGATACATGAAATAACGATGCTATTGTAACACTCTTACTCAATCATTTTGCGGCAAATAGGTTTTATCTCCCTATTCCGGATACATGAAATAACGATGCTATTGTAACACTCTTACTCAATCGTTCTGCGGCAAATAGGTTTTATCTCCATATTCCAGATACATGAATTAACTATACTCTTTAAATGTATTTATCGATTTAACTTGCAACAAAAAGCATGTTAACACAACATATTCTAAGCATACGTGCACTTATCTTGGTGTGCGTATCCATATCTGGTATTCACCATCCTCCCAGGTGTTAAACAACTCTTAAACACTATAATATATCAGTACAAGATCGAGGAACTCTCTCTCGAAAACCAAAACAAAGCCAAACAAACATGCACAGACCAAAAACTATGTGGCGGTCGACCGCACATGTAAGTCGGTTGACCGTGACGGGTTCCAGGGGCTACCCATGCCTCTGTCATGCACGCGGTTGACCGCCATTAAGGCGCGGTCGACTGTGGGCTAATTTTCTAGATTCGTTGATTTTATACATGTGTTGTGTTCATGTCGTGATTATGCAATTCAAACATGTTTAAATCATACTGAAATATATATAAAACATATAACTACACTTAAACTTTGATAATCACTTACTGAAATTATCTCAAACATAAATCAAACTCTTGTGTTAATCTAATTAGGGTTTTTAACCTAATTAACCAAATTCTTCAATCCAAATCATGAACTTTTAATATATTAAACATAAGCATGATTGCCAAACAACATAAAAATGATATTCATTCATTTAATCATGTTTTTAACACTTAGGTATCACAAACCTAGGTATCACATAAAAATGATATACATTCATTTAATCATGTTTTCAATTAAATGTCAAATTAGGGTTTAAACATGATTAGAACATGATTAACAAGATAAAAATAAAAATTTGAAGAATCCTAATGATCATGATCATGTTTTTATTATAAATAGCAAGAAAAACATGTAGATCTAACATTTGTTTAAGATCTAACAACAAAAATCTACTATTTTCCACATTAGATTAAGATCTAGACATGTAAACACAAAATTAAACATCTAATGTAAAACCCTAATAATTTTTTGAATGATATATTAATATGAGATTAATTATGATATATGGATATTTAGTATGATAAATATCATTTAATTGTATATGAGTATAATATCATGTGTTTTGAGTATGAATGAGTTCAAACATGAGAGAGAAAAGAGTTGAAACATGCACAATGGCTGAGCTTTTCAGAAACTGGAAATGCCCAGTCCGGTTGACCGCCATGGTCGACCGCGAAACCTGCAGAGAGTTGTTTCCCCTGTTTTGAGTTGGTTTCAGATTTCTAAACCCATATTCGTTTTCCTTGATATATATATAAGTTTTTCACATTTTTCTCAGTTTTCCTAAGAACCCTAACATCCACCAAACCCCCTAAACCCTAGTTTGATTTATTGGAGAAGATTGGAGGCTTTCGAGCGGGATTTTTCTTGGTTTTTGGCTTTTGGAGTGGAGATCTCTTTCAACCTTGCTTCTAAAACGTTTTTCGACAATCTCAGACGAGTATCATCTCTGCTAATCCCCCTCCCAGTTTTCAAAATGTTTTTAAAGAGATCTAAACATGTTTTGTAGAGTCTAAACGACTAGATTATGAATAAAAGACAACTCTTTTGTATTATATGTATAAAGATTAGGTCTTTTCATGCTAAAAAGGTTGAGAACGATTTTACAGATGTATTTAAGATCTGAAGATGATTTTAAAATGTGGTTAATCTAAAGAAAGAAGTTTGATTCTTCGTTTTGAGCTTTTATGCATGTTTTAGGGTTTTGAATATAAATTTAAATGCATAAAACCATGCTACATATGTTGATTTTGTTTCTAGAAGTTTATATCTGTTGTGACATGCTTGTATGCAAGATTCATGAAGTTTTTATCATGTTTGAATCACAAAAACATGACGTGAACACGACACATGTTAAATCTAGAGAAAACTAAAAATTTGGCTCATGGTCGACTGCCACGGTCGACCGCGTGCAGGACAGAGACTTGGGTAGCCTCTGGAACCCGTCGCGGTCAACCTCCACGGTCAACCACCAGTCTGATATTGGCCTGTGCATTTTTTTGGTTTTATTTCGGTTTGTCGAGCGTTTCTCTCGACCTTGTGATGATTAACTACAATGTTAAGACTTGTTAAACACCTGGGATAATAGTGAACTTCAGATGTAGACACGCACACCGAGATTGGTGCATGTATGCTTAGATTTTGTTAGATTGACACACTTTTGACACAAGTTAAACAGATAAACTCATATGAATAATGTTGTTCTATATGTATCCGGAAATGGGGAGATGAAACCTATTTGCTGCAGAACGATTGAGTAAGAATATTACAATAGTATCGTTATTACATGTATCCGGAATGGGGAGATAAATAAATCCTATTGCTGCAGAGCGATTGAGTAAGAGCACTACAAGAGGATCGCTATAGCACAAGATGATGCACACATGAATATTTGATCAGTTGTAAGTTTTACTTCCATGATAGATTATCCGCAAGTAGGGTATTTGCTTTGAGATTTTGGCACACCCGTTATGAACGGCAATTATATTCATTTTGGTTTGGTTGGTATCCTCTTATATTAGAGAAGGCTACTCGGATGTAGTTTGAGAAGAGATATTTATTCTTTATGTTGGAGATTTGAGTATGTTTCCTTGACTATTTGTTTTTTATTCGTAGAGAGCTATATGAATGATTTGATATATGTATGTACTGACTTTATTTTCTTTTATACTCCTACCCCTTCCCCTGGGGAGAGGTAGTGATGATCTCTCTAGTACTTTGACGCTCGTTATTTTCCCCCTTTCAGGCAGCGAGTCCAGCGCACGGAGAGTCGCAGGTTGATGGGACTTCTTAGTTGTCCATTTAGCTACTTATTATACTTTGTAGTTATTGCAGAACTCCACATGTAGTTGATTATTTTCAGACTCTAGATTAGTATTTTATTTTAGAGTTGAGATCTATTGTGAGACTTTGTTTATTTAACTCATTATATTTGAGATCCAGTTTATACTCAGAGATATTTCTATTCTATTTCAGTTGGGCTCATTATTGATGTTTCTCATGCTTCTTTTGTGTATATCCAGTGTTGTTCTATTTCTATTTTTGCCTGTATATACCTTCACCTATTTATTGTTTCCACTACACAGATAGTGATTGTGATGGTGAAACATATTGTAGCATGGTGGTTAGTGCTTGGCAGGTTTGACAATCCGGGTTTCACCTGGGAGTGCAGCCTTGTGTGAACCCTGAGGCGTCACAGTTGGTATCAGAGCTCTAGTTCCAATATCCTTAGGATCATTAATGTGTCAAATTGTGGAGTTAGGATAGATTTCCCTAGGGATCATGTATACAGTCCGCTAGTAATCCTTAGTATGAGTGAGGACGTACTATATATGTACGCAGAAAACATAAAATTTTTTTATGACCTATTTTCTTTAAATAATAAAGCATGATATGAGATATATGTGATACGATTTACCTGTTGATATATGTTATATGCTTCATGGTTGAGATCCTATTTACAACATAATAAGCTTTACTTTGGAATTATAGATGTCAGGAAGAGGTCGTGGACGACGAGTTACTCGTGCTCAAGGAGTTGAGCAGGATGATAGGGAGCTCGAGCCACAGCAGGCTCTGAAGTACTTAGTGGATCTCATAGCACCCTTGGCAACTCGTTTGGTGGCTATTGAGGAGCAGCTAGCAGACCAGGTTTGACAGGAGACTTTCGTTCATGAGGAGACACCCGTTCAGGAGTCATCCAATCGGGAGGAGGTACTAGAGAGGACACTAGCAGTTGAACCACTACCCCCGGTAGATGACGGAATTGCTGATCAGGAGGCTTTGTTTCGTTTGGTAGAGAGGTACTAGAAGTTGAAAGCACCCGAGTTCCACGGTTCGACAGATTCTATTGCTGCACACAAGAGGAAAGAGGATGTGAGCAACATCTTGGATATGCTAAATGTTAATTCTATGCAGAAGCAGAGGCTAGCGGTTTTCAGCCTCAAAGGCGAAGAAGGAGGATGGTATCGACTCCGTTTCACCCCAGAGCGGAGGATGTCGGTTTCGTGGGAGACCTTTATATATCTTTTTTATGAGCAATATGTTTCGGCTGCAATGAAAGCTGGAAAGGAGTTAGAGCTGGCTCGGTTAGAGCAGGGGGATATGTCCGTCATGGACTTTAAGAGTAAGTTCATGTCATTACTTAGATTCACCGGTATGTGGTACACAGAGGAGTGACAGGCTCAGATGTTCCTGATGGGACTTCGTCCAGGGTTGCGTTGGTATATAGTATCTCGGAGGTTTCATTCAGTGCGGGAGGTGGCAGATGCTGCCATGGCTCAAGAGATAGATACAACTATATTCATCAAGGGCAAGGACAATGGTAAATCAGGACAGTCCGAAGAGAAAGGAAAAGGTAAGAGACCATTTGGAGGCTCAGGAGGACCCCATCAGCAGGGTAAGGGTCTGCATCAGTAGGGTCCCCATAAGAAGGGCCATCAGCAGGACCAGAGAGCACAACAGCAGCGCCGATTTCAGGGAGCTTATTACAATTGTAACAAGATTAGGCATAGAGCAGCAGAGTGCCGCAGTGCACCCACAGCAGGCTAGCAAGGTAGGACTCAGCAGCATCAGTAGAATTGCGCTCAGGTGTTAGACCCTAGAGGGGGGGTGATTAGGGTCTTATGCTAATCTAATCCGATTTTATGCCAATTAAAAACTATTAACAAGTTATCCTAACAAGTATGAAATACAACAAGATATATGAGCTAGGATAAGCAATATGAACAAAGAGATATATCCTATCAAGAGGTATATGGTGAAATATATGCAAGGATATATAAACTAACACAATGGTGAAATAAACATAAACTAGATAGTGGGTTAAATAAACAATGAACAATACACAATGGCGATATAAGATATGAACATGAAAATAAGTGCGCAATTGAAATCATAAACAAATGATATGATCACGGAGTTCGGTCCCCACGACCTACGTCTCCGTTCCTCATCTCGAGGAGATCTCCACTATCAAAACCGGATTTTCTACGCTCTCCCGAATAACGTTTACACCTCACACTCAGTTTTCTAGTTCACCGAAAACTTTACAATCCACACTCTTGCAATCACACTTTACAGCCTCTCAAGTGTTGGTCTCTAGCCCATGTCTCCCTCAAGTGTTAGGAATTACAACGTACCTCTAGGCATTACCATCTACCCCACTCCTCTTGGGACGACCCCGTCTCTCACCACACACTCCTCTCGGTGTACAAGTGTAATACAAAGTGTATCTCACAATTAGGCACGAATACAACAAGATTTGTTCTCTACAATAGATGAGAACTCAATAAAGCACAACTCAAAGTTACAATATCTCACAACCCCAATTATACTATGTACGAAAATACTAAAAGATCAAGTGGGTGTGTGTAACAATGAGATTCAAAAAACAAAATCAAACTAAACTCAATATAAACTCTAGCTTAGAAAAATGATAATCAAACAATTATATATAAATGCAAAGCTAGATTGAGTTTAGAAAACTTCTCTATATGATAACAAGAGAGAGGGAGAAGAGTTGAATGCTCAAACACCAATAGATGATCTCCTCTTTGCTCTTGTAAAAATTGCTTCACAAACAAATTCTTGAAACAAACTTAAACAAAACATAAACACCCTTAAACTTGTTTAAAAACTTTCTTCTTTGTTGGTTATGAAATATGAGAGCAAGGGGTATATATAGCCTCCTAAGATCTCAGCCAAAAACCCAACAAAAAGACCAAAAAGCCCATAGAAAACACAGCTGGAAAACTCCAGAAACTAGCCGTTATTAAACGACAGTCGACCGCAGAGCCACTGGCGGTCGACCATGACTGAAAACTAGCTGTTGGAAAACAGGCTGAAAAAGTCATGGTCGACCGCTGAGCTACCTCCGGTCGACTGCGAGAATTTCTGAAAAATTCTCAAGCTCTCTGGAAAAATGGCAGTCGACCGCAGAGCCATGGGTGGTCGACCACAATTTGATAAAAATCAAATGTAGTCTCTGGATAATGCGCGGTTGACCGCAGTGCCAAGGTCGGTCGACCGTGAACCGATATTTCAGATATCCAGGTTTTGAAAACAGTTTTCTGGTTTTAAAACCCTGTTTAAAAATAACAAACAAATTCAGAAAAATATAAAACTTTGGGAAATGATTGTAGACATGATAATACACATGCTACAAAAACTGATTTTCAAAAAGGACCTCCCAAATGAAAAATATCATTATTTTGCAAAATAGTCCAAAACTAAACATATGAATTTTGACATTTTGGCTAAACCATGTTTTGAAACTTTACAAAATGATTTTATAGACTTGAAGAAAGATGTAAACTATTATTATGAAGTCTATAAATAATGAATATAGTATTTTATCAAAATACACATATAATGCACTGAAACATGATTTCATTGAACTAAATAAAATTGATATTGATGAAATCATATATATGTATATAAATATGAAACAAGGAAGTATTTTCCAATTATATTCATTGTTTCAAATTGAACTTTATAAAAGCAAAATATGTATGTATATATATAACTATATATACATGGAAACCAAACTAAATTGTGTGTGTATATATATATATATGAAAACCAATATAATGTGTGTATATAATATTGAGCTTAAAGTACTAACTCACATAATATAAAACATAAACTAAGTTACCCAAGCTTGATCTTGATCTTCATTGTAGTTCAACTTGGTACATTTGCGGATGAAGCTTGAACTTGAATCTTTAACTTGACTTTGCATAGGCTTCAACCACTATTCCGCCAACCTCCATTGGATATGATCGTTGAAACGCAATTCCGTCCAACCTCTAACATTTTATTTGCCTACAATTTATATAAAAATACAAATACTAGACAAATAATATTAGTGGTAAATTGTTTATTAAACATCATCAAAACAAAGAGGCTAACAATCTCCCCCTTTTTGATGATGACAAATAATTTATAAAAAGAATATATGCATGAAAGGAAATAAATATACAAAGTATAATATATCATGCATATAAACAAGAAAGACTATACTCATAATATTTCTCCCCCTTTGACAACATCAAAAAGGGGAAAACAAGAAAAGAAGAGAGCGAAAGCTCCTCCTATCAATATGCATGAGTGAGTATAGAAAAATATATATATATAGGGAATGCTCCCCCTATCAAAATGCCATATGGAGTGTATGCAATAAAGATCATGTCAAAACATGTAAGCAAGCATAAATATAAAAATATGCTAAACACAACTCACATGCAAAAGAACAATAAGACACATGTGTATATATAACATCATGAAGGGTGATACAAAGATTTCAAGATGTATATATACAAACCAAACATTTATCATACTTGCCCCAAAGAGATGAAATGAGGATCCAAAAAGGCATCATTTAAAAAAATGTTTATGAAGGAGGATCCATGAAGGAAAATAATTTTCTTATAGGTAGAGGGATCAAGAAAATAAATCATAATAATGTATGGATTTATGAAATCAAAAGAAGGGAAAACATGAGGATCATGAAAAATGTTTTCAATGAAAATAAATCACTCAAATGAAATCATAAATCAAAATTTAAGTCCATGAACAATGTTTGATCAATAAAAAAAACTTTCTTTGTAGAACTTGATCAAACCACATATAAAATGCATTATAAGTCACAAATAGATGATCCATAGGCACAACCACATAAATATCATCATATAAGTGAAATATAATGAATTCAAAGCAACAAATCAAAACAAAATTTTTGACAAAATGCAAGAGAAGCAACAATATATCAAGCTCTTAAGCTTGTTCCAACTCATATAAGGACTTTTAATACCCGATAAACAAGATTTGGGAATAAACACTCCATAAATCCGGGGGTTATATAACCACAAACCTCTCACTAAAATCGAAGTTAATAAAATAAAAATAAAAGAACTATCTTAAGAAAAACATGTTTTAATTTTTAAAAATTTTAAAGCATGATTTCAAAACAAAGAAAAATAAAAATAAAAACACAAAAATTCTTGGTTTAAAAGTCAAATTAGTTTTGGTACCCAAGTATTTATAGTACCAAAAGATTTAGGGACATGACCCCTATCTTTTAAACTTAAAGCCCTAGGGTTATGAACCCTCTTGGGCATATTTGGTACACTAACACGGTCAAAACAAAAGTTGTATAAATGACCTTTCCGATTGCAATGTGTGCAATGAAAAGGGGTAAATGATTTGTGTTGACCAAGTGGGCATACACAAGAATCATTTGCAAGAAGAGATGGTCTTTTAAATTTATTTTGCAAATGAGAAACATCATCAACCAAAGGTGGTCTTATTGGAACATTTTGCATAAAGGAAGATTTTTGCAAATCAAAACAAAAATTTGCAAGATGTCCAAACCTACCACAAATATTACATTTAAAAACATGTGATCTACTAGAAACATTTGGCAAACATGAATTATTTTTTAAATCAAAACAATATTTGTCCAAATGACCAAAACGACCACAAAGATCACATTTAAACACACGTACATGATTATGATGAGCATGATGAGTTTGTGCATGTACATGTGTATGTGATGAAGAAGCCTTATGAGGTGCACAATAAGCATTAATCTTAGAAGATTTGTGTGCATCATAGCAAAATTTAGCAATGTGGCCTTTACGACCACAAATTGAGCATTTGAAAACTTTGCTATACAAGTGTGCATAGTGTGTAGGTGATTTTGTAGCACTAGACTTAGCACACTTGTCCATAAGTTTCTTATGGTTATCAATACATGTTTTTAAGGTTGAATCTAAAGATAAAATGCGTTTATTCACAAGATTCAAATCTTCATTATTAGGCACATATGCATTTTTATTAGAAGTAGAACATATATAGTCATTTATAAAAGAAGCAGTATCATTTTTTATGTTCTCTACTTCTAATATGGCATTATCTCTTTCATGAGTTAAGCTAGAAAAGGATGAGGTCATTTTTTCATTTTCCAAATTTAACAAGTCATTGTTTTCTTTAAGCATAGTATTTTATTTTGCAATGACATCAAATTTGGACACTAGCTTCTCATGATCGGATTTTAAAACTACATGCTTGCTTTATAAACCAATAAAATCTTTATGTAATTTGTTATAGTCATGCAATAATTTTTTGGAAGCACAAGCAAGTTCATCATTACATGAATCATTAATGGATTTGAACTCGTAAACCTTACTAGGGCTATCGCCTAGTGCTCGTGTGCATGATGCTCCTTTTAAACTTCAAGCGAGATCCTCCAAAGCTTGTCGAATCGCCTCCAAGTCTCCTTGATGTGCTTCTATACATTTCTATAAATTGTAAGCACTATCAAAATGAACAAATTTGTTAGAAATAGATGAGTCAAAGGCATTTAAAAAAAATTCTAACAAAAGCTTGTTCATAATAAACATCTTTTTTATCATTTATGTTCCACTTGGATTTCTCCAATGTGAGCACAACATAAGCATTGTCAATAACTTCCCATATATCTATATTTTTAGATATAGCAAATAGCTTAAATCTAAAACACCATTGTGCATAAGGGAAAGCATTGAATTGAGGAGCCATATTAATATCATAGCCTAAACAATGTGCACTATGCATGTCTATAATATTCATATGTATGCAAGCAAGATACAATAAAGCTAAAATAGGATTAGCACAAAAAGATAACTTGGATCTTTAACTTAATGCGATAAGACCTTAAATCAAAGAGCACCAAGCTCTGATACCAATTGTTAGACCCTAGAGGGGGGTGATTAGGGTCTTATGCTAATCTAATATGATTTTATACCAATTAAAAACTATTAACAAGTTATCCTAGTAAGTATGAAATACAACAAAATATATGAGCTAGGATAAGCAATATGAACAAAGAGATATATCCTATCAAGAGGTATATGGTGAAATATATGTAATGATATATAAACTAACACAAGGGTGAAATAAATATAAACTAGATAGTGGGTTAAATAAACAATGAACAATACAAAATGGCGATATAAGATATGAACATGAAAATAAGTGCGCCAATGCAATCATAAACAAATGATATGATCACGGAGTTCGGTCCCCACGACCTACGTGTCCGCTCCTCATCTCGAGGAGATCTCCACTATCACAACCAGGTTTTCTACACTCACCCGAATAACGTTTATACCTCACACTCGGTTTTCTAGTTCACCGAAAACATTACAATCCACACTCTTACAATCAAACTTACACCCTCTCAAGGGTTGGTCTCTAGCCTGTGTCTCCCTCAAGTGTTGGAAATTACAACCTACCTCTAGACATTACCACCTACCCCACTCCTCTTGGGACGACCCCGTCTCTCATCACACACTCCTCTCAGTGTACAAGTGTAATACAAAGTGTATCTCATAATTAGGCACGAATACAACAAGATTTGTTCTCTACAATAGATGAGAACTCAATTAAGCACAACTCAAAGTTACAATCTCTCACAACCCCAATTATACTATGTATGAAAATGCTAAAAGCTCAAGTGGGTGTGTGTAACAATGAGATTCAATAAAACAAATCAAACTAAACTCAATATAAACTCTAGCTTAGAAAAATGATAATCAAACAATTATATATAAATGCAAAGCTAGATTGAGTTTAGAAAATTTCTCTATATGATAACAAGTGAGAGGGAGAAGAGTTGAATGCTCAAACACCAATAGATGATCTCCTCTTTGCTCTTGTAAAAATTGCTTCACAAACAAATTCTTAAAACAAACTTAAACACCCTTAAACTTGTTTAAAAACTTTCTTCTTTGTTAGTTATGAAATATGAGAGCAAGGGGTATATATAGCCTCCCAAGATCTCAGCCAAAAACCCAAGAGGAATACCAAAAAGCCCATAGAAAACACAGTTGGAAAAATCCAGAAACTAGCCGTTATTGAACGGCGGTCGACTGCAGAGCCACTGGTGGTCGACCGTGGTTGAAAACTAGCCGTTGGAAAATAGGCTGAAAAAGTCACGGTCGACCGCTGAGCCACATCAGGTCGACCGTGAGAATTTCTGAAAAATTCTCGAGCTCTCTGGAAAAATGACGGTCGACCGTAGAGCCAAGGGCGGTCAACCGTGATTTGATAAAAATCAAATGCAGTCTCTGAATAATGCGCGGTCGACCGCAACGCCAAGTCCGGTCGACCGTGAACCGATATTTTAGATATCCAGGTTTTGAAAACTGTTTTCTGATTTTAAAACCCTGTTTAAAAATATCCAACAAATTCAGAAAAATGTAAAACTTTAGGAAATGATTGTAGACATGATAATACACATGCTACAAAAATTGGTTTTTAAGAAGGACGTCCCATATTAAAAATATCATCATTTTGCAAAATAGTCCAAAACATGAAAATGTAAACATATGAATTTTAACATTTTGGCTAAACCATGTTTTGAAACTTTACAAAATGATTTTATAGACTTGAAGGAAGATGTAAACTATTGTTATGAAGTCTATAAACAATGAATATAGTATTTTATCAAAATACACATATAATGCACTGAAATATGATTTCATTGAACTAAATAAAATTGATATTGATGAAATCATATATATGTATATAAATATGAAGCAAGGAAGTATTTTCCAATTATATTAATTGTTTCATATTGAACACTATAAAACCAAAACATGTATGTATATATATAACTATATATATACATGGAAACCAGACTAAATTGTGTATATAGAGGATTCTTAATACCCTCAGCCACTTTGATTTCAGGCAAGAGACTGGCGGGAGCCGTGTGTTTTTAGGAGCTTTATTTGTACAGCCATCTTAGAGAGATAGAGTGGTCGAAGCTCAGGTAGAGGATTCTTGGATTCAAACCCATAAGGGGGAGATTTCCAAAGAGTCCAAGGATGATTGGACTATAAAGATAGATGGAGGCATTCGGATGAAGGGCAGAATTGTTATGTCGAACAATCTACAACTAAAGAAGAAACTTTTTGATGAGGCGCATCGTAGCAGATATACAGTGCATCCAGGCACGACGAATATGTACAAGGATTTGAAGAGGTATTTCTGGTAGAGTGGTATGCGCAGAGAGATTTTAGAGTATGTGGCTAAGTATTTTACATGTCAGCAAATTAAGGCAGAACATCAGAGACCTGCAGGAACCCTACAGCCTTTACCCATTCCTGAGTGGAAGTGGGCAGATATTTCCATGGATTTCATAGTGGGTGTTTGTGGAAAATTTCGTAGTAAAAAGAAATGAAAGAAATATATTTTTATTCTCTCGATCTCGATTACAATTAAAATACCGATTACAAATGAGAGGAGAATGATTTGAATTCTCCCCTTTGTTTAATTCTGGGTTCTTCACGGTGGAGATGGAGTGCATCCCTCGAATGCTCACGTCGAGTTTGCTCTCCGTTGACGATCCGACGTTTCGCTTCACTGGAACGATATCTTCTCCTCACGATTTGACGCTGTGGAGAACTTTCGTGGCAAGTTTTAAAGAACTCTTTGATGAGTTAATAACTCTGAACGAGTTTGAAACTCTATGAAAGAGTTGATTTAACCGAAATCGGTTTGTAAGCCAAGGACGAGCTCCTTGTTACTGAAGTTGAAGATGATCTCCGTTGGAGAATAATACCGATCCTTTCAGGCCCTTTCTTCTCCAAGAAATTCAAACCCTTAACTCGGTTGAGTTTCTTCTTATTTATAGGGGATTAAGGGGTGTAACAGCCCCCTTAATTTACTCCTATGTGGGGCTGAATGGGGTGTACCTGCCCCCTTAAACTGCTCCCCAAATCGTGGGGAAAACGGTTTGGAAACCGACAATTTGTTTTTTGAACGAGTCAAACACTGAAAAATAGCGTTCAGGGCCTGAACTCTGTGTTTTAGACTTGAAACGCAGAGTTTGGCCTATTTTGGTGGCTGAACGCATAGGTTGCGCTGCGCAGAAATGAACTCTGCGTTTTGGGCCTGAGACGCAGAGTTGAGCTCTACATGAACTCTCCGTTTTGATTTTGGGATGCAGATTTGAGCTCTGCATGAACTCTGCATTTTGAGCCTGAGACATAGAGTTGAGCTCTGCATGAACTCTGTGTTTTGAGCCTGGGATGCAGAGTTGAGCTCTGCATGAACTCTGCGTTTTGAGTCCACAAACTCTGTATTTTGATGTTGTAACACAGGGATGAACTCTGTGTTTTGAGGTAGTAATGCAAGGAAGGACTCTACGTTTTGCTTCTAGGAGTTTGGAACGCGACCACGAGCTATGCGTTTTGAATCCGGAACGCAGAGGTGAGCTCTACACTTGGATTTGAAGAGACTGTCAATTTGTAGTCTTTTTTGCTAAAGCGTTGCAAAGACCGTCACCTTGTAATCTTCGTCTTGGCTCCTTAAAAATATGAGAGTTGTCATATTATAGCTCCCGATGTTGATTGTGAAGGCTGTTGATTAGAGCTTTCATTAGTTGTTGTGAAGGTCGTCAGATTGTAACCTTCATTGATCTACGTGAAAGTCTTCAAATTATAACCTTCTGGAAACCGTCAAATTATAACTTCCATTATCGGTGTTTGATGGGGATTAACTATCTGTTTTGATTTTTAGACAGCCTACAGAACCCCCTCCAAAGTTTTCGAATGTTCACGGTTGACTGGGAGAAATTTTTGGAATACTTTGGATCTCGACTCTGATCTTAGAGCTGTTGATTCATTGTCGTAAAGGAGTCGTTCTCTACACTCGCTTCGAATGCATCTTGGTTGAAGGGATTTGCCAAGTAGGACTCGTATAAAGGTATGTGTCATAATTCTACTTCTGGAATGCGGGGGTGGACCACTGCGCTTTGGAATTTGAAACGCGGGTCTCACCCTTGAGTTTTAAATTTGGAACCCAGATGTAACCTCGGCATCGTGGTTTTTGTAACGCGGGACTAACCTCGACGTTTTGACTTAAGACGCGGAGGTGGCTTTCATGCATTTTGGATTAAGTCTTTGAGACTTGTCTTTAGCTCATCTGTTTCAAGTCTCGGCTCACATCCGTTAAGCTGATGCGTCTGCAAACATGCATAGGATTTTTCGCAAACCCTCAGTCATCAACGGATTTGATAAGCCTTTACCGACTACCATTTGAGTCGGGCTAGCATGTGAATTATTTGAATCCGTTTCTCATGTAACATTGTGCTAAGAGAATGAACCCTCTTAGACTTGATGCTATGATTTGGAATACACAAACTTTGTCATTTTTACGGGAAAAGACTAACCGGCAACGCGTGTTTGGCGTAGGCATATCTCTAATTAGAGATCGAGATAAAGTCCCCCATGCGTGTAAGGCATGGATTTCGATGTCATTTTCATGGCAAAAGATTAACCGGCAACGCGTGTTAGGCGTAGACTTATCTCTATTTAGGGATCGAGATAAAGTCCCCCATGTGTGTGAGGCATGGATTTTGATGTTCTTATCACGGCAAAAGACTAACCAGCAACGCGTGTTAGGCGTATACTTATCTCTAATTAGGGATCGAGATAAAGTCCCCCATGCGTGTAAGGCATGGATTTCAACGTTATTAATAACAACCTACCACGATGTTGAATACGTAGGCTTTGCTATTTTTACGGGAATGTGCTACTAGGCAGCATGTGTTAGATGCAGACTTATCTCTATTTAGGGATCGAGATAAAGTCCTCCATACGTGAAAGACATGAATTTTTGGTGCTATGATGTTGAATACGTAGGCTTCGTCGCTGTTTCTTCCCGTGTTACTTGAAACACTGAAAGAAAGTTGAAAGCGCCAGAGGTGTAGTATTAACTTGGCATGAATTTTCACTTAGAGTGAAATTCAAAATTTTTCTTCATTATCACTAGGATAATTCCAAAAAATCTTTAATCCGCTAGGGATTTTATAATGAAAACTTGCTATTCTTGTTGAAAAAGGATTAACAAGTTCATTGGGAGGTTTGACTGTTAGAGATGTGATGTTAACCTAACAGTATTTTATGGGCTTATCGCTCTATTGAAGAGAGTCGATAAACTAATTTGTTCATCAGAGGTATGATGTTAACGTGACAGGAAAATATTGCGATCAAAGCAACTTTAAGGACCTATCGTTCTATTAGAGAGAGTCGATAAGTGGATTTTGTCAGAGGTGTGAGATTAACGTGACAAGAATTTGTTGCGATCGGAGTAACTTTGTGGACTTATCATCCTATTGACGAGGATTGATAAGTGGATTCTTTCAGAGGTGTGATATTAACGTGACAGGATTTTTGTGGACCTATCGCTCTATTGAAGATAGATGATAAGTTAATTGTCAGAGGTTTGGTATTAACATGACAGGAAAATGTTATGATCATCCTATTGAAGGGGATTGATAAGTGGGTTGTCAGAGGTGTGAATTAACATGACAGGAGGATGTTGCGATCAGGGCAACTTTGAAGACCTATCGTTCTATTGGAGAGAGTCGATAAGTGGATTTTGTCAGAGTTGTGGGATTAACGTGACAGGATTTGTGTTGTGATTGGAGCAACTTTGTGGACTTATTATCCTATTGATGAGAGGATTGATAAGTGGATTGTCAGATGTGTAATATTAACGTGATAAGAGAATGTGTACTTGTGACTTGCATAAGATTTTGAGAATTAGCGTCTCGTTAGGGAAACTTGCTAGGTGAATTTATCATCAGAAGGGATGAGTTTTGATACTTGTGAAGACTTAGTGTTTTGCTGGGGAAGATTGCGATTTGAGTAATTTTGAGGACCTATCATCCTATTGACAAGGATTGATAAATTGATTGTCAGGGGTGTATTATTAACGTGACAAATTGGGAGTGATGCAAGCTGCATTCATACTCTATGGGGGTGATGATCATCAAAAGTGTAATGTTAACTCGACGATGTGAAAGATTTGTTACTCTTAATCCAATAGATTCCAAGTAACCAACCCCCAGTCTTGATTAAGACTTAGCAGGGGAATAAAAATAGATAGAGAAGGCACATCGTCTAGTGGGGCATTATCCATGAAGTCAGAATAGATGCACATCACCTGGTAGGTTATTATCTGATGAGTTTGACTATCAGAGGTAACTGTTAACATGATAGTTTTATGGACCTACCATCCTATTGAAGAAGATTGGTAAGTTGATGGACTATCAGAGGTGATCATTAACGTGATAGTTTTAGCTGACCCGCCATCCTACTTGAAGAGGATTAGTGGGAGAATTTGAAGAAAATAGACTATCAGAGGTGATCATTAATGTTATAGTTTTGGCGGATTTCATGGTTAACAGAGATATTTTATTGAACATGACAACTAAAAAAATTTATTACTCATAATCCAATGAACTACAAATAAACCAACCCCCAGTCTTGAACAAGTGCAGGGGGAAAAAGAATAGACATGACACATCGCCTAGTGGGCCACTATCTAACGAGTTTGACTATCAGAGGTAACTGTTAACGTGATAGTTGTTAGACCCGCCATCCTACTGAAGAGGATTGGCTTCAGTGGTCGTAGTATCTTTCCCTTCTGACTGAGAAGATTGGGCTTGGTCCAATTGCTCAAGTTGATCCTGCCTACTTTGTTCTTTAGTTTTGATCCTGACAATAATCTTTTGAGCCTGTTCGCCTTGAGAAATTAGTTATTTCTAGGAACAACATTCTACAACCCTTATTTGTGCTAGAAGGTCAGTCTGCAAGTTGTGTCGACATGTCTCCACTAAGGTAGACTGTGTCATACCTGTCGGACATCGCAGAGCCATGTTTCGAAACCTCTTGACGAAGGCTTTGACGGACTCCCTCTTTTTCTTCTTAGTGTCGAGAAGGGTATGGATGGAGACTTCTGTATCCTCTTCAAAGAATCTTGACAGGAAGAGTCTTTTTAGATCTGCCCACTTTTGGATACATCCGACAGGCAATTTACTGAACCATTCAAAGACAACTCCCTTGAGGGTGCCAATGAACAATCGAGCCAATATGGCGTCATTTGATATCACATTCCCAGTCTGTGACTTGAAATGATAGATATGTTGGTTCGGTGAACCCGTGCCGTCAAAAGTTTGTAGCGTCGGGACTTCAAAATTTGGAGCATGGGGGCTATAACCCATTCGGCAGGATAGGGCCTGACAACTCCCTCGTCTTGGAGCTCGCTTCTGTCAGCAATGGCATTGAGGCGGGCTTCCAATTCTTCCATTTTGGTAGATTGGATATTCTGCTCGTTCTCCGTCTCTCTTCCTTCATCAGGGGAAGATTCCAGGTTGTGGGCTTCTTGATCAGAAGCAGCACAATCAACCACTTTTTCCTTCTCTTTGATTGTGTGAAGTTGGAATGAAGATGTTCTTCCTCTTCAGGAAGATTCTTGCCTGGGTGGTGAATCTGTCTTCTAAGATTTGACCTTGTCTGCGACAATTTGAGTCAACAGAGCTAAGAGTTCATTGATGGCCTCCTGCTGAGATTTGAGCATGGCCTCCTGCTCATCAAGTCTCTTCATGAGATCTTCATGGTTTCCCATCATATAAGCGGAGCTCTCATGTTTAACAAAAGATCTTAATGATTGGGACTCTGCAATGGCTGAGTGTTCATCATCGGAATTGGTTCCTCTGGCTAACCTCTGATAGTTGATAGGAGGAATGACTCCTGTTTGCGTCCGAGTGCATTGGTAGATTCCTTCAAACTCGTTAGAGATTTCTCTAACGGTCGGTGAACGACTTGTCTCAGAGTCATCGGAACTAGGACCTGAGGCTTTCCCTCTACCGATCACATTTATAGTGACTTCAGGATACTCGGTCTCTGGAGACTTCTTCCTATGCAAACTGTAAAACCCCATAATTTTGAATATTGTGATATATAATAATAAACATGTTATATTATGATAAATAATGTTTATTGATATTTGAGTATGCTAGGAATTGATTTCAGATCAATTCGATACATATATATCAATATATGAGAAAAATCTGGGAAAAATGACCAGTTAAGAGTTTATAGATTTTACATAATGATACACTTAGAATATGGGAAAATGCAAAATAACAAAGTTGTAGGTCCTTTCAATATCTTTCTAACAAATCTTAGATCACCTTATTCCTAGATCAGACGTGAAAGTTATGGCCAAAATACCGAAGGTCATTTTTCTAGTCAGATTAGGATTCCTGGTTCGGGTCAAACGGGTTTATTTCGGGTTTACATATATATAAACATGTGTTTTAATAAAAATTAATATTCTTACATTAGAGTTTCAAACCCTAGCAGCCCCTCTTCCTCTCTCTAAATCCCTAGCCCTAAAGTTGAGAATTTTGAGAGCTTTGTGAAACAAATATCGACACAAGGGCGAGATCATCGACGTGTGACGAGGGAGAACGGATGTTTTGTGCTCATGGATTGCTTGATGTTTATTTCAGAGGCTTGCACATGAGATTAAGGCAATATTATCTTCATCCAAATCCTTCCCCATAGTTAAATAACTAGTTAGATGTTTAATATGATGTTGAATATGTGTTTTCATGCTTGAATCTTAACATGATGTGATAAAAGTTAAATTTTTGATGTTAAAACATAAACCAATGATAGATTAGTAATTTTTTTTCTTTCTATTTATGATAGTATCATAATCATGATCATTAGGGTTTTTTTCATAATTTCATTTATATATGAGAAATTTAAGAGATGTACTAAATAAATATTTTCTGCAGAAAATTGTAGCAATTGTATCATGTTTAACTAAGATTTTGAGATAGAAAATAAACTCCAAATTTAACCAAACTAATGTCAAATGAAATATATATGTATCTTGTTTCTAAAACAGAAGACTAATCTTAAAAATCATTTGTATAGAGAAAGATATGATCTTTTTACTAACAATATGTCTTGTAGAAAAACGGCTGCACATATATAATGTTTAACTAGAGATTTGGGATAACAAATGAACTCCAAACTGAATGAAACTTATGTCATTTGAAAGATGTGTGAATCTAGTTTTCAAAATAGAAAATAATTTGTAAAAATAGTTTTCCTATAGAAAGATATGCTTGTTTTACTAACAGAAATCACGTTTGTTTTTCCTGCTCGTTTTGTGAAGCTGTGTTGCGCCGTTTTGAGGTGCGTTCGCGGAGTTTTGAGCCGCTTGATGTTATACGTATAGTCATAAATATGTTATGTTATACATTTAAGAATCCCAAGGGAATTATGATGAATTTTGATTTGATCATATTTGAATTAGATATAGTTCATATACATGTTGGATGTCGTTGATGAGCACAGCTTAGTACTATATGAGATAGTGCGTCGACACACCAGATATACACAATTTATACATAAGATAACTGTCATTGATGAGCATAGCTCAGTATTATATGGGATAGTGCATCGACATGCCAGAGGTACAAAGATTTATATGAGGTGGATATCGTTGATGAGCTCAGTTCAGTACTACATGAGGTAGTGCGTCGATATTCCACATGTACAGACCATTGAGTCGGATTTTAGAAGGCTTGATCTAGCTGTCCGTCCCGCACTAGGGTGTGATGAGGATCGTGAGCCGTATTTCTATGATGCCCATTTGGTAGTCCGTCCCGCACTCATGTTATGCACTGAGATCACGATGAGACTAATGAGTCGTGTACACAGTTCAGGATACTTATAGGGTAGTCCGTCGCACTGAGACAATTACTTGATAGCCTAAGTATGGCAGATGTCGATTATGAATACGATCTATTATTGAACTATATGACTGAGATACGTTACTTTTGAAAGTATACAAAATTATGTGTTGGTATTTTATTTTATCTCTACAATGATAGTGGAAGATATTATAAATACGATGTGTTGATATCTTGTTTCTTTTACTGTCTTTTTTTTACTTCTTAGTTGGGATCAATGATTAGAGATTCACAATTTGAGACTTATGATATATACATGAGGGTTTCCTTATTTGGATTATTTCGCTCGACGTACCAGTCTCGTGTTATGGATTTCTAATTGTTGGTTTTATTAGATTGTCTTTTCTTAGTTCGGTATTAATGTTTAGATATCTACAATTTGAGACTTATGGTATATACATTAGGGTTTCCTTGTTTGGATTATTTCGCTCGACGTATTACGTCTCGTGTTGTAGGTTTCTAAATGTTAATCCTACTTAGATACGTGAAAAATGAATCTAGGTAGACTATGCTTAATAGATAGAGCCTTCACTCCATCTAGTAGCCCTTTTCCTGGGAGCGGATGGAGGTAATCTTGTTGTAGCGCTCTGATGCTCTTGTTGTTTTTCTTTTTCTTTTAAATTACTTTTCAGATAGTTCGGAGTTTCGGAGAGCCGCAGGGTGACGGAGTTCTGGCATAGTCGCCGTCGCGTATTTTTACTTGTAGAGACTCCACTGTAGTTTTGAGTTTTATCCAGACATTAGAGTTTCATATTCATATTGTAAATGCAGTGTGCCTTAGTGCGATTTTTAGTTGATTCATATTGAGACATTTTCATTATTCAGATATCAGATGTATTATAGTTAAGACATGATTCTTTTCATTTATGAGATATCTCTTCTATATCATGTCTATTACATTTATTCCCTTTATTTTGCCTGTTTGTACCTGCACTTCTATTTGGTTCTACTAGAGGATATTATTGTGATTGGTGAAACATGTTTATGCACAGTGTGGATGCATAGCAGGTTTGACATCTCTGGTTTCACCTTAGACTGCAGCCTTGTGTGAACCCAGGGACGCCACACAAACGTCGAAGTTAGTTGGGCAAAGCAATGTTCGTTAATTGGTCAAACACCAATGATTTGGCAGCATATGAGCAGCATTAACATCCCGAGAGGACCGTAGGAATCAGTCGTTCACATTAGAATGAACAAATGAATTGTTGCATCGGTCTTTCTCTCGATATGAACTCTCTCAAATCTGTTGTAAAGATTTGAGGAGAATTACTCACTGATTGTGAGGTTTGAATTAGAACCCCCAGTCCATTATCAGACATGACTGGCTCTTGGTGAACATGGATCTGGTTGAGATGCCTTGAATCCATGGACTTTTTATATCCGCCCCTCAATCTAGTCGCACTACGCAGAGTATTCGGGGGTCTCAGGGGGGGTCGACTATCCCCCGGCACGGTTCGGGGCAGCGCGCCGAGCTCCATGGTATACACCAGGTTCTGTATTAGATTTCATTACCCGAACGCATGCCTAAGCTCAAGGTTTTACTGGTGAAACGCAGTCCTGAGGTCTACGTTTTGCTGATGAAATGTAGTCTTAGGATCTGCGTTTTGTTTCTGGAATGTTGTCCTGAGAGTTGCGTTCTGCCAGATCAACGTAGTTTTGAGGTCTGCATTTTGATGTTGGAACGCGCCTCTGAGAGTTGCGTTCTATTTGGGAAACGTACACCTGAGGGCTGCGTTTAGCTTGGCTTATGCAGAGCTCGTGTTGAGGCTCACAAACACGGAGTTCGCGTTGATTAGAGGATCAACTTTTTTGGGGTTGTGTCGAAGCTAAGTCTTCTCATTCAGAGAGGGGACTGTATGAACAGTGCAACCCCCAGGGGAGATAGTATTTAGATGAGTCAGCCACAATTGGAGCTTTAGTCTCCTTAGAAACTTTGTGGATCTTGCGCATAGCCTTGGGGCTAAGGAATCTAGAGGAGAGGGCCTTCTCAAACTTGACTTGATCAAACTCTACAACGAGAGTTTTAACCATTGTTCCAGCGAGGTTGACGGATTGCGCCACCACTTCTTCGACAGTGAAGCTAGTCCCCAGCAGAGTCGCCATATTTTTTGTGGAAAAAATCATAGTAAAAAGAAATGAAAGAAATATATTTGTATTCTCTCGATCTCGATTACAATTTGGATTCCGATTACAAAAGAGATGAGAATGATCTGAATTCTCCCTTTTGTTTAATTCTGGGTTCTTCACGGTGGCGATGGAGTGCATCCCTCGAATGCTCGCATCAAGTTTGCTCTCAGTTGACGATCCGACGTTTCGCTTCACTGGAATGATATCTTTGTTGGACCCTAGAGGTGGCGGGGTGATTAGGGTCTTATGCTAATCTAATCCAATTTTATGCAAATTTAAAACTAATTAAAAAGTATAATCTTGCAAGATAGATATACAAAGTGATATGAGCAAGAATAAGCAATATAACTAAGGTGATATATCCTAGCAATGAGATATACTATATGATGTATTAAAGGATATATTTAAACTATCACAAGGGTGAAATAAACTAGTAGACATTATAAACAAGATGCAATAGGCTATAAGGTGAACAGTTATAAATGCGCCAATGCAAACCAAACACGCTATATGTTCACGAGGTTTGGACCTTCCGTCCTACATCCCCGCTCCCCACTCTCAAGGAGAATCCACTACACAATGCGGTTTGGAAGCCGAAACTTCTCTACACACTCGGTTTTCTAGCTAACCGAAAACACTACACACTCGGTTATTAAGTCAACCGACAACTCTCACATATCCTCACAAAGTACATACACAAGCTACAACCTCAAGTGTTGGTCCTCACGTATCAACTCCCTCAAGTGCTCGGATTCATCACCTCTCACTAGGCCACCGACACCACTCCTCTCGGTATCGACTCCGTCCTCACCACACACTCCTCTCGATGTACAAGTGTATTATAATGTGTATCCTCACAATTAGGCTCAATACAAAATGTTTGTTCTCTACAATGGATGAGAACGAATTGTTAGCTCACTCTCTAAGTCACAAACCCACAACACAAATTATACTATGAATGTAAATACAATAAGCTCAATAGGTTGTGTGTGAACAAAGAGTATCAATAAAACAATCAAACTCAATATGAAATCTAGCTTACGAAATTAAGATCAAACATATAAAATAGCTAGAATTGAGTTTAAGGAAACATCTCTATAGATAACAAGAGAGAGGGAGAAGAGTGAATGCTCAAACACCAAAAGATGATCTCCACTTGCTCTTGTGAAATTGTCTTCAGAAACCGAAACTTGAAAATACTTAAAAGCTTTTAAACACACTTAAACAAAAATTAAACCCTTGTTAAACTTGATTAAAATATTTCATGGTTGTTGGGAGAGTTGAATGCAATGGGGTATTTATAACAACCCAAGACATCAGCCAAAACCCAAGCAAAAAGACCAAAAACCCAAAAACAAACAAAACAGACAACTAGTCGTTACTGTGCAACGGCTCTCTGATAAGTCGACTTATGAGTCGACTTATAAGTCCACTAATGAGTCGGTTTATATGAGTCGACACAGCAGACGAAAAAACACAACTCCGCTGCACTTCGTGAGTCGACTAAACATGCACAAACCAGAAATGCACAGGAAAACTCAACTTTGAAGTGCCTTTAAAAATAGAAAATAAATTCCAAAAATTATGAACATTTGGGAAATATTTATAAACGTGTAAATGAACATGTTACAAAAAGAATTTTTGGAATTGCACTTCACATTTGTGAAATATCTTCATTTTGCAAAATAGTCCAAAACATGAAAACTAAACATACATGTTTTGACATTTTGACTAAACTATGTTTTGAAACAATACAAATGATTATATAGACTTAATAAAAGATGTATATCATTATTGTTAAGTCCATACACTAAGAAATCAATATTATCACAAAATTGCATATTCTATGCAATATATATTTAAACATAATAGAGTATGAAACATAGGAGGATATTTGTTTCATATCTATATAGTTAAACCAAAACACAATAATAAATATGAAATATGTAATATCATATTTATAAACATGAAAACTCAAAACTATGTATGTATATATATAACTATATATATACATAGAAACCAAACATATATGTATATATGAAACTATATATATATATAACCCAAAACTTGTGTTGTATATATATATAAAGATATATATACAAGGAAACCAATATAATGTGTGTGTATATATGATTGAGCTTAAAGTATCAACACACATAATATAAACCTAAACTAATGTTACCCAAGCTATCTTGATCTTCAATGAGCTTGACTTGATACACATGAGGATGAAGCTAGAACTTGAATCTTTACTTTGAATTACGTAGGCTTCACTCCACGATTACGCCAACCTCCATTTGATATGATCGTTAAGACTAATCCATGCATCCTCCAACTTATTGTTTGTCTACAATTGATACAAAAATACAAACACTAGACAAATAACATTAGAAGTAAACTGTTTGTAAATCATCATCAAAACAAGAAGGCCAACAATCTCCCCCTTTTTTATGATGACAAACAATTTACAAAAAGGATATATGCATGAAGGAAAATGAACATATAAATTATAATTCACATGCATATAAACAAGGAAAGGCTATACTCCTAATATTTCTCCCCCTTTGGCAACATCAAAAAGGGAAAAACACCAAGAATGAAAAGAACGAAAGCTCCCCTTATCAATATGCATGGGTGAGTATAAAAATATATATATATGGGGATTGCTCCCCCTAACAAAATGCAAGAGAGGCAGCAATACATCAAGCTCTTAAGCTTGTTCCAACCCATATAAACATTCTATCACCCGGTAAACATGATTTGGGAATAAACATTCAATAAACCCGGAGGGTTACATAAATACAAACCTCTCATCAAAACAAAACCAATAATCGTGAAAACAAAAGAATTAATCAAAGAAAAAAAAATTATTTTCATATTCAAAGTTTTAAAACACATTTTTCAAAACCAAGAAAACGAAAAAGAAAAATACTAAAATTCTTGGTTTAAAATCAAATTTATTTTGGTACCCAAGAATTCTTGGTACCAAGAGATTTAGGGACATGACCTCTATCAATAAAGCTCAAAGCCATAGGGTTATGAACCCTCTTAGGTGTAGGATCTGAAATAGATACACTAGAACACTAGAGGGGGGGATGAATAGTATTCTTTTAAAATTTATGCAAAGTATATTATAAATTGCAAAGAAAAATGGCAATCTCAGAAATTCACAAACACAAACACAAAGTTTTATACTGGTTCCACCAATCCGGTGTACATCCAGTCCCCAAGCAAATCCCGCTTGAGAGTTTCCACTATGATTTTTAATAAACTTACAAAATCAAAAGCAAACCTGACTAATTTGTAAGTCCCTGCAAATTGTAACACCAATTGACAAACACCTTGCCAATTTACACACCAATCTCTAAACCAAGAGATTAACACCTCTCACAACTCGAGAGAACTTTTGAAGCAACAATTTCAATTCCTATAAGCCTTGATTTGTAGTGTAGTGTATTAGTGGCTTATGAATGATTCTCACTTCTGTAAATTGCCTAAACAATAGGTATTTGAATGAGATTCAAAGGCAATTTCAGAAACTTTCCTTTTTCTCAAAATCTGAATATTTTTCACTTGAAAAAATTGCACAAAGATCAAAGCTTATGGGTATGTCAATCTCTGCATTTTTTCTGAACAAATAACCTATTTATAGTCTTGAAAAGATAAGTTTTTGAACATTAAAAACATTTAAAAACGGCTATAAATAATCATATATTCAAACTTTAAATTCTGGAAAAACTGTATCTGTAGTCGACTATAATACAGATTAGTCGACTACACTGAGTTTAAACAGACTCTGTGTATCCAGAAAATTTCTCAGTAGTCGACTACAATGCTCATTAGTCGACTACACTGTATTTTGATAGAAACTTAAAAAATGAATTTTGTTATCAGTAGTCGACTATAATGTTGATTAGTCGACTATACTGTAAAATAACAGAAACTTATGTTTCTGTCAAACACTTGAGTAGTCGACTATTATCTATATTAGTCGATTATACTGTAAAATTACAGAAACATATATTTAAGACTTTAACATGAGTAGTCGACTACTATTCTAATTAGTCGACTACTAAGAGTTAGAAAATAATACAATTTCAAAGTTTTGACATTCTATTGTTAATTATAACTCTAATGGTTAACATAGGGTATTTCTATAGTTAACCAACACACTAAGCCTGTGTTAGTGTGTTCTAATATTTATGTGTGTGTGTGTGTGTAAGTGATCAAGGCTTGTACAATAATTCTAAGTAAAGAAAATGTAAAATACATTATCTCATATGTTCTTCTTCATCTTCTTCACTTCATAATGCCTTGAATCTCAATTTGCACTTGTTCATATTTTAATATTGAATGCTGCATATAAGAGTTAGTGCATTTGTATAACACATATTATATAAATTGTTATCATCAAAA
>BQKN01065474.1:853136-892848 GCA_022839385.1 Asparagus kiusianus
TTAGTGCATTTGTATAACACATATTATATAAATTGTTATCATCAAAATACTATCATGAAGATATGATATACATATACAACATTCTCCCCCTTTTTGATGATAACAAATAATTTATGCATAAGTATGTATTTTATAACATGGTTTAAACATTATGAAATAACTATACTTACTCGCCCTGTATATAAGCAAATTAGAATCTATAACAACAATACATAACTAACCATTTCTCCCCCTTTGTTATCAACAAAAAGAAAGAAATAAACAATTAAACTAAATGGAACATTATTTCTTCAACATGAGCTAATACTTCAAACAAATCATCCAGATTATGAACATAGTCCATAACTTGACCCATCCAAATAGGTAGGCAAAGACTTGCCATAAAGACCAAAACTTTCACAATGTTCATCACCATGATCTGTTTAAAATATGTAGCACATATATTAACTATCAAACCACATCATAGTAAAGTAAACACACAAGCAACATACTTGACATAGTAGCAACATAAATAACATATTACATATGTCCTAACAACTCACAACGACATAGTTTTTGATACTTAAACAAAATAACATAATTGTTTTGGAAAACATTCAAATCTAATTTGATGTATGCATAAACTTCTAAGGTGCTGGAGGATGTTGCTGTCCTTGAAAATATGCATTAAGCTTTGTGTCCAAGTCTTCAAATTTCTTGATTAGCTCTTCTTGATTACTAATGATATAGGAATTCTGAGAATATAGAGCTCTCTGACCAGTTTCAAGTTCAAGAATACGTGCACTTAGAGTGTTGTATTGTACGTCTGAAAAACATGAAGTTTCTGTAGGAAATGGTGGTGGTTGACTAGAAGAAGCTCCTACTTGAGTTGAAGATTGTGGAATATCTTGTGGAATTTATTCTTGATGTGGATTAGGTTCATCTTGAGGATTTTGTTCTTGAATTTCAAAATTGGATAACTTCATCCTAGTTAGGGCATTGGAATCAAAAAATTCAATGGACCGAACAACAGAATTTTCAGGTTGAAGATCCACATGAAATTTGTCAAAGATTTTTGTTAGAAAAGCACCATATGGAAGAAGTCCTCTTGGAATTGTCAAAAGATTGTCAAAGTAAACTTCAGCCCAATTAACTTGGATATTTCCCATTATAACATATAGAGCTTTTGCTAAATCTAGGGAAATAAAATAAAAACGCCCAGTTTTTGGAAATAAGTTATAAGCTAGGATTCGTGCAATGAACCTAGGAATTGGACAAAGTTTGTTTGATTTATTTAAAGGTTTACCATATCCAGGAAGAAATATATGATTAGATAAAAGATCTGAATCATTCATCCTAACGGACCTAAGAGAAACTCCTTGATAATGAATATTGAAAAATTTTCCAATTGACTTTGTAGTCAAGTTAATCTCTATTCCTTTAACAGGAGTTTTAAGTTTTTCAGAACCACCAATAGTTCCAATACGTTCTATATTAGTGTAGAACAATTGAACAAGAAAAGGATATGTGTGTTTTCTATTTTCAGCAGAGAATAATTCAAGCAATCCCACATTTTCAAAATATGATCTAAAGTTCCAAGGAATGAAATCATCAAATTTCACAAATCGTCCAGGAAGAACTTCAAAAGTTGATATTTTGTTAAATTATTCTAATAATTCAGGACTTCTCAAGTAAATAATGATTTCATCGTTAACAGAAGTATGGATTTGCTTAGCTTTCTTAGCTCTAGACATGATGAAATAGATAAAAAAACAAAAGATTCAAAGATTAAGTTGAGAAATATACCCCAAACTATTGAAACCCTAGATTAGTCGACTAGTACGTGGTGTAGTCGACTACTAAACTTGATAGATTGCAGGAAAAAGAAGAACTTGATGAAAATTTGAGAGGAACAAAGATGCCCTAACCTGGAATTCATGTGTTCTGAAGAGAGGAAGAGGAGGATTGGGTTTTGAGATGAGTTAGTGGGTAGTTTTTAGGTTTTTATTTTTTCTTTTTTAAGAGAATTTCATTGTATGGTCCAGATTTGACTGTAAAATAAATGTAAGGTGAAGATTTTATCTTAGATATGTGGCTAGGATTGATAGAGTTAAAAATCTATGATTGAGATGAATTTTACTTAAATTAAATGGGTATTGGATTTTGGGTTATGGGTTTGTTTAAAAAAAAATCCAATAAGCTTTAAAACTATAAAACTGTGAATTCAGAATCATTAGTCGACTAATAGTAAAAGTAGTCGACTAGACTGTAATTGACAGAAAGTTGATTTTTAGTTTATGACTCAAAGTAGTCGACTATAAATGTAATTAGTCGACTATATTGTAAACAACAGAGTTGATTTTAAGATTTTAACTT
The DNA here is from genome assembly GCA_022839385.1 of Asparagus kiusianus. NCBI lineage: Eukaryota > Viridiplantae > Streptophyta > Magnoliopsida > Asparagales > Asparagaceae > Asparagus > Asparagus kiusianus. The sequence continues at coordinate 855,492 of BQKN01065474.1, forward strand.
AGAGTAGTCGACTATAGATGAAATTAGTCGACTATACTGTAATTCTCAGAAAAATGTATATGTAAAACTTGTGCATGTAGTCGACTATAAGTCAAATTAGTCGACTATTAAGGGTATGAATGCATATGTGTTTGTTTTAAAAATTTAATTTAAATCTTCAATTGAACATATACCTAATTCTCTTCTTAAATTAACATAAATTTCTTCTCTTAAGGGTTTTGTTAATATATCTGCTATTTGTTTATCAGTAGGTATAAAATCTAATGAAATGTCACCTTTAAGCATATGATCATGTAAGAAATGATGTCTAATATCAATGTGTTTTGTACGTAAATGTTGAATAGGATTTTTAGATAAATTAATTGCACTAGAATTGTCACACATAATGGATGATATGGGACAATTTATGCCATAATCAGATAATGTTTGTTTCATCCATAAAATTTGAGCATATGCAAGACTTGCAGCAATATATTCAGCTTCAGTTGTTGATAATGATACTGAATTTTGTTTTTTACTAAACCAAGATACAAGTGAATGTCCTAAGAAATGACATGTTCCACTTGTACTTTTTCTATCAGATTTACATCCGGCAAAATCAGCATCACTATATGAAATTAAATCAAATGAACTATGTTTTGGATAAAACAAACCATAATTTGTAGTATATTTAATATATCTAAAAATTCTTTTCACTGCTTTAAGATGTGATTCTTTAGGATTAGATTGAAATCTAGCACATAAACATACACTAAACATAATATCAGGTCTACTTGCAGTAATGTAAAGAAGTGATCCAATCATACCTCGATAGAGCTTTTGATCAACATTCTTACCATTTTCATCTTTGTCAAGTGATGTAGTAGTACTCATTGGTGTTGGTTTGCTTGTTGTATTTTTCATTCCGAAACGTTTGAGTAAATCTTTTGCATACTTGCTTTGATTGATGAATATTCCTTCTTTCAATTGTTTAATTTGTAGTCCAAGGAAGAAATTTAGTTCACCCATGTGACTCATTTCAAATTCATCATGCATAGTCTTAGCAAATTCTTGACAAAGATTGTTGTTGGTAGAACCAAAAATAATATCATCTACATATATTTGAATTAGTAAAATATCTTTATTTATTTTCTTAATAAATAATGTTGAATCAACTTTTCCAATTTCAAAACCTGAAGTTAAAAGAAACTTCTTTAATCTATCATACCAAGCACGAGGTCCTTGTTTAAGACCATATAAAGCTTTCTTAAGTTTAAAACATGATTTGAAAAATTTTCATGTTCAAAACCTGGAGGTTGTTCTACAAAAACTTCTTCTTTTATAAAACCATTTAGAAAAGCACTTTTAACATTCATTTGAAATAATTTAAAATTTATAAAACATGCAAATGCAAGTAAAATTCTAATTGATTCTAAACGAGCAACAGGTGCATATATTTCATCATAATCAATTCATTCTTCTTGATTATATCCTTGAGCAACTAATCTAGCTTTGTTTCTAACAACTTGATCAAATTCATCTAATTTGTTTCTAAAAATCCATTTTGTTCCAATAATGGATTTATTTTGAGGTCTAGGTATAAGATCCCAAACATTATTTCTAGTAAATTGATTTAGTTTATCTTGCATAGCAATTATCCAAGAATCATCAAGAAGTGCTTCTTTTATACTATTAGGTTCAATAGTTGAAATAAAAACAGTATAAGAAATCAAATTAAAATGAGATCTAGTAGTTACTTTATCAGAAATATTTCCAATGACTAAATCATGTGGATGATTTTTAACTTCTACAAAATCTTTAGGTAAATTATTTTGTAAATTATCATCTTTTGTAATATCTATCATTGGAGTATCATGAATAGTATCAATTATATCATCATCATTATTTAAAATAATTGGTGATTTTGAAAAAATTTCATCAAAAGAAACATGTAAAGATTCTTCAATAACTAGTGTTCTTTTGTTATATATTCTATATGCTTTACTGTGATTAGAATATCCAACAAAAATTCCTTCATCAGATTTAAAATCAAATTTATCTAAGTTATCCTTTGTGTTTAAAATAAAACATTTACAACCAAAAACTTTAAAGTAAGATACTTTAGGAATTTTGTTATAAAACAATTCATAAGAAGCTTTGTTTAAAATAGGTCTTAATAAAACTCTATTTAATACATAACAAGCTGTTGATACAGCTTCTGCCCAAAAATATTTTGGTAAATTACTATCACACAACATGGTTCTAGTACATTCTTGTAAAGTTCTATTTTTCCTTTCTACAACTCCATTTTGTGGAGCAGCACGAGGAAAAGAAAAAGTATGTGATATACCATGTTTATCACAAAAATTTGCAAATAATTCATTTTCAAATTCACCTCCATGATCACTACGTATAGAGATAATAGAAGTAGATTTTTGATTTTGAATTCTTTTGCAAAATATAGAAAACTCATTAAAAGCATTATTTTTATGTTTAAGAAAAATTACCCATGTGAATCTAGAATAATCATCAACAAGAACAAATGTATATCTACTTTCATTTAAAGATGCTACTCTAGATGGACCAAAAAGATCTATGTGAATTAATTCTAATGGTCTACTTGTAGATATTACATTTTTAGATTTGAAAGAAGATTTGTGTATTTTCCTTGTTGACATGCATCGCAAAAATTATTTTTAAAAGACATCTTAGGTAAACCATTTACTGAATTATTTTTAGAAATCTTAGACATGTGTTTAAAATTAACATGTCCAAAATGTTTATGCCATAAAATAGAATCATTAGATGATGCAATAAGACAATATTCATTTGAAATATTTTTCATAGATAAAATATATATGTTATTCTTTCTATGGCCTTTAAAAATAATAGTTATTAAATCAATATCATAAATTAAGCATGATTCTTTTTCAAAAACAATTTTAAAACCTTTATCACAAAGTTGACTAATACTAAGTAAATTATGTTTAAGACCATCAACTAATAAAACATTATCAATGATAGGTTTGTTTGGATTACTGACAGATCCAATACCGATGACTTTTTCTTTGTTGTTATCTCCAAAAGTAACGGTACCACCATCCTTGTTTTGAAAAGATGACAACAATTATATGTTTTCAGTCATATGTTTGGAGCAACCACTATTCAAAATCCACCTATCTTTCTTGGGTATCTGAAATAATAAACATTTATATTTTGGTACCCATACTATGTTAGGTCCTATAAATTAGCCTTAAGGAAACCAAACCCATGAAGAGTTTGATTTTCCTAAATAGTTAGGTGATAAACAAATATTTTTAATAAAATCAGAAATATAAAAATTCTTATGTAAAGAAGATATTTCTTTTGGAACCCAAATAGAAAAGAATTTTGATTTCTTTTTACACAAATTTTTAGTTCTATATTCATACAAATCACAAGAAGGTTTTACAAAAATTGTTTTATTTGATTTATTTTTATTAATTTGAAAACCTAATCCTTTTGTCTTTTGTGATTCTCTTTGAAAAGAAAGTATGTTATTAAGATTTTCTTTACCTTTATTAAATTTGCTTACATTCAAACATATATCCTCATATTTTGATTTAAAAGAAGAAATATCTTTATCTAAACTATTAATGCGAATTTTTAAATCATTACATTCTGATTTTAAATAAATATTCTCATTAGATAAACATTCATTTTCTTTAAGCAAAGAATAATTTTCTTCTTTCAATTCAATTACTTGAGAATTAGAAAAAGTAGAGGAATTTAAATCAGAAATTTCTTCAAGTAATCTTTTATTTTCACCTTTAAGAAAATTATGTGATGTCTTTAATCTCACAAAAGTTTCATATAATTCATTGAAAGCATTTAAAAGCTCTTCATTGTCACTTACTTCATCTTGTGCCATAAAACACATGTGAGCACTTTCCTTTTCTTCAATTTCTTCATCTGAAGATGACTCATCACTATCATCCCAAGTGACTGCTATTGCTTTCCTTTTCTTGTTATTTTGAATGTTGTTGAAGTTGTTGAAATAACTTGATTTTTGCTTATTCTTCAACATTGGACAATCTTTCTTCATATGACCTGGTTTATTACACTTAAAACAAAGAGGGTTATTTGAAATTGAACTCTTAGATTTAAAATTACCTCGTTTTATAAATTTCCGAAATTTTCGTGCAAACATGCACATTTCTTCATCATCATCATCTGAATCTTCTTTATCGAAAATAGTATTGAATGCAAGAACTTTCTTGTTCTTTGTTTCTTCATCATTCTTTCTATCTTCAATTTGAACTTCATATGCCATAAGATTACCAATAAAATTTTCAACCGTAAGAGTTGACAAATCATTGGCTTCTTCAATAGCGGTAACTTTCTTTTCCCATTGTGGAGTAAGTGATCGAAGTATTTTTCTTATCATCTCCACCTGTGTATATGTTTTTCCAAGACCAATGAGAGAATTTGTGATATCGGTGAATCTTGTGAACATTTCTCCAATAGTCTCATTTTCCTTCATCTTGAACAATTCAAATCTGTGCACAAGAACAGAAATTTTAGATTATTTAACTTTATTTGTACCTTCATGAGTTACCTCAAGTGTATGCCTAATATCATATGCAGATGTGGCCGTTGATACCCTATTGAACTCATTCTTGTCAAGTGCACAAAATAATGCATTCATTGCTTTTGAGTCCAAATTTGTATTATTTCTTTGGGAAGTAGTCCATTCTGTAAATGGAGCTGTTGGCTTCTCATATTTCGTTTTCACAACGTTCCAAAGTTCGTAGCCAATTGATTGAAGGTAAATCTTCATTTGGCACTTCCAATAGTTATAGTTCAATCCATCAAACATTGGTGGACGATTTGTAGAGTGACCTTCTTTGAATTGTGATGTATTTGTTGATGCCATCTTTCACCTTGCTTTGATACCAAATGTAGGATCTTAAATAGATACACTAGAACACTAGAGGGGGGTGAATAGTGTTCTTTTAAAATTTATGCAAAGTAGATTATAAATTATAAAGAAAAATGACAATCTCAAAAATTCACAAACACAAAGTTTTATACTGGTTCCACCAATCCGGTGTACATCCAGTCCCTAAAAAAATCCCGCTTGAGAGTTTCCACTATGATTTTTAATAAACTTACAAAATCAAAAGCAAACCTGACCAATTTGCAAGTCCCTGCAAATTGCAACACCAATTGACAAACCCCTTGCCAATTTGCACACCAATCTCTAAACCAAGAGATTAACACCTCTCACAACTCGAGAGAATATTTGAAGCAACAATTTCAATTCCTAAAAGTCTTGATTTGTAGTGTAGTGTAGTAGTGGCTTATGAATGATTCTCACTTCTGTAAATTGCCTAAACAATAGGTATTTGAATGAGATTCAAAGACAATTTCAGAAACTTTCCTTTTTCTCAAAATATGAATATTTTTCACTTGAAAAAATTGCACAAAGATCAAAGCTTATGGGTATGTCAATCTCTGCATTTTTTCTGAAGAAATAACCTATTTATAGCCCTTGAAAAGATAAGTTTTTGAACTTTAAAAACGTTTAAAAATGGCTATAAACAATCATATATTCAAACTTTAAATTCTGGAAAAACTATATCTGTAGTCGACTATAATACAGATTAGTCGACTACACTGAGTTTAAACAGACTCTGTGTATCCAGAAAATTTCTCAGTAGTCGACTACAATGATCATTAGTCGACTATACTGTATTTTGATAGAAACTTGAAAAATTAATTTTGTCATCAGTAGTTGACTATAATGTTGATTAGTCGACTATACTGTAAAATAACAGAAACTTATGTTTCTGTCAAACACTTGAGTAGTCGACTATTATCCATATTAGTCGACTATACTGTAAAATTATAGAAACATATATTTAAGACTTTAACATGAATAGTCGACTACTATTCTAATTAGTCGACTACTAAGAGTTAGAAAATGATACAATTTCAAAGTTTTGACATTCTATTGTTAATTATTGTAAAGCCCCGTAAATTTGAATATTTTATGATAAATAATGATAAATATGTTATATAGTAAAAAATAATATATTTTTATGTTTGAATATGATAAGAATTGATTTGAGATCAATTCAATGTATATTTGTGAAAACATGGGTGCAAATGCACAAAACATGCACAAAGGTCAAAAGAGTGAAAATCTAGGAATAAGGACCAGTTATGAGTTTTTAAGTTTTTCATACTTATGCAGTTAGAATTTGGAAAAGTATAAAAGACCAAAGTTGTAGGACTGTTCAACAGATTTCCAAAACGTCTTAGATCATCTCATTCCGAGGTCGGATGAGAAAGTTACAGCCAAAATACAGAAGGTTATTTTCCTAGTCAGACTAGGTTTCCTAGTTCGGGTCTAACAAGTTTGTTTTTTGTTTGCCTCTATAAATACATGTATTTTTCATGAAAATTACTTTCTTTTATCATATATAAGAACCCTAACAGCAACCAAACCCCCACAAACTCTATTTTGAATTCTTGGAGAAGATTGGAGACTTTCAAGTTGGGTTTTTGTTGATTTTTGGCTTTTGGAGTGGAGATCTCCTTCGACGTTGCTTATAACAAGTTTTCCTACAACCCCAGGCAAGTATCATCTCTACTAATCCACCTCCCAGTTTTTAAAATATATTTAAAGAGTTTTTAATAAGTTTTATAGAGCCTAATAAATTAATTTGTGTATAAAAGTCGGATCTTTTGTATATATGTATAAAGACTAAGTCTTTTCAAGTTAAAGAGATTAAGCACGAATTTACAGAAGTATTTTAAGATCTAAAAATAATTTAAAACATTATTTATCTGAATTTAGATGTCTTATTCTTTGTTTTAAAGTTTCGTGCATGATTGAAGGTTTACTTATGATTTCTTGTGCAAATAAACATGCTTGTTATGTTCTGCTGAAAATCTGCTGCACATATATACTATTGAACTAGAAATTTGAAATAACAAATGAAATCCAATTTGAACTAAACTAATGCCAATTGAAAGATATGTTAATCTAGTTTTCAAAACAGAAAACCATAACTAAAGATAGTTTTCCTAGAGAAAGATATGCTCAATTTACTGATGATATATTCTGCAGAAAATCTGCTGCACATATAAAATATTTAACTGGAAATTAGAAATATCTTATAAACTCCAAACTAAACCAAATCAGTGTCAAATGATAGCTATGTGAGTCTAGTTTCCAAAACGAAAAACTATTCTTAAAAAGAGTTTGTTCAGAGAAAGATATTCTCAATTTACTAATGATATGTTCTGCAGAAAACTAAAGATGTGCTGATTTGAAATAAATTGATATATTACGTAAAGATTTCTTGAGTTTCACTCTTGTTTGTTATTTTTGAGAGCGTTTCTCGATATTGTACTGTTATATTATAATAATTAAGATTTGTTTAATACCTGTGATGATGGTGAACTTCAGATGTGGACACGCATACCAAGATTTGTGCATGTATGCTATATTGTGTTAAATTGACACACTTTTGACACGAGTTAAATTGATAAACACATATGAATAATGATGTTCTATACGTATCCAGAAATAGAAAGATAAAACCTATTTGCTGCAGAACGATTGAGTAAGAGTATTACAATAGTATCGTTATTACATGTATCTGAAATAGGAAAATAATAAACCCTATTGCCGCAAAATGATTGAGTAAGAGTATTACAACAGTATTGTTGTTATATGTATCTGGAATAGGAGAATAATAATTCTATTGCCGCAGAGAGATTGAGTAACGAGCATTACAAAAGTATCGCTATAGCACAAGATGATGCACACATAGATAATTAATTAGTTGTAAGCTTTACTTCCATGATAGATTACCCGCGAGTAAGGTATTTCCTTTGAGATTTTGATGCATCCGTTATGAATGACAGATATTTTGTTTTAGCTATTTTCGATATCCTCTTATTATAGAGCAGGTCACTCGGACGTAGTTCGAGATGAGATGGTTTTTCTTTGTGTGGGAGATTAGGGTATTTATAATTGATTAATTGCTTTTCATTCATAGAGAGTAATATGAATGATTTGATATATATATGTACTGACTTTATTTTCTTATATACTCCTACCCCTTCCCCTGGGGAGAGGTAGTGATGATCTCGCTAGCACTTTGACGCTCGTTGTTTTTCCCCCCTTTTCAGGCAGCGAGTCAGGCGCATGGAGAGTCGCAAGTTGATGGGACATTTTTTTGTCCGTTTAGCTATTTATTAAATTTTATAGTTATCGCAGAACTCCACATGTAGTTGATTATTTTCAGACTCCAGATTAGTATTTTATTTCATAGAGTTGAGAGCTATTGTAAGACTTTATTTTTTTTTGACTCATGGTATTTGAGATTCAGTTCAGACTCAGAGATATTTCTATTTTATTCCACTTGGGCTCATTTTTGATTTTTCTTATGCTTCTTCTGTGTATATCCAGTGTTGTCCTATTTTTATTTTTACATGTCTGTACCTTCACCTATTTATTATTTCCACTAGAGAGATAATGATTGTGATGGTGAAACTGGTCATAGCATAGTGGTTGGTGCTTGGCAGGTTTGACAATCCGGGTTTCACCTGGGACTGCAGCCTTGTGTGAACCCTGGGACGTCACAGTTGGTATCAGAGCTCTAGTTCCAACATCTTTAGGATCATTCTTGTGTCAAATTGTGGAGTTAGGATAGAGTTTCCTAGGATTCACGTATAGAGTCCGTTAGGAATTCCTAGAATGAGTGAGGACGATATGTGCGTATATCTTAAAATTTCAAAATTTTTTTATGACAATTATTTTATGTTGATTTAAAGTATTTGCGTGAATACTATATGTTATGAATACGAATTGTGATACGTTATATATATGTATATATGTTTGCGATCTCACTTACTATAATCATAAGCTCTCTTCTCGATATTATAAATGTTGGAACGATGATGCAGTCGAGATAAAACTCATACCCGGAGAGCTGGGCAAGTAGAGTCCGAACCGTAGTAGGCTCCACAGTATTTGATCGACTTTATGGTACTGTTTGCAGAAACAGAGACTTAGCAACACTCAAGGAGGGAGTAGCGAGCCACATTATATTTTCTGGAGTTCCACCACCTGTTGTACTAATTGTGCCAATTGAAGAGGTAATACTAATGATTATATTATCACAACCATTTGTTGATAGAGATACAGAGCAGGAGGCTTGGCTCTGTAAGAATAAGAAAGATGTCGGACACTGAGAACACCATAGTGCAAGGCACATTGCATTCATATGCAGCTTATAAATAAAAAGGAATATGTGAAAATTCCTTAACATAGACTCAGTACCAAACCAGAGGTTAAATATATTCAGCACATAGGATATCACCGGAGAATAGCAGCAAAGGATAGCTACGATTTCAGATTTTCGTCGGGACAGTAAATATAACTTATTTGGGAAAATTTTGTTTACTTTTTCGACAAGCAGTTAGAGCTAGTTTGCTTAAAACAGTGAGATATGCCTATAGTTAATTACGAAATCAAGACTAGCATGATGGCAATGTCAAGGGCAAGAGGCCTATTATGAGATCTAGAGGACCCCAACAGCGGGGTAAAGATTTTTACTATCAGCAATGAAGACATTACAAGAAGATAGCAAACATGATTTGATAACACCGCAGTAGCGCATGATTCGGGACATAGGATACAATTATAACAAGATCGGAGATAGAGCGAAGAATTATCGCAGTACACTAGCAGGAGACTAGCATGATATAGATCAGGATCAATAATCTTAGGGTAACAGTTACGGCCAGCATCGGAGGATAGATGTGCTACCGGTTATTCCGAGGATTTAGGGGCCTATAGGCCAGAATTACGCTATTTAGAGTATTCATCAGTGTCAGATGGACCCATGTGTTTCACCGCCAGCAGCGTAGCAGGCGTCGGCCACCAGCAGAGTTTATGTAGTCACGCCATGTGATCATAGTGCGAGCAGAGTTTTCGTAGTAAATTCTTATTTAGCTCGAATCTTGTTGATTCAGAAGCTTCGCATTTTTTTTATCTATCATAGTGTCATGATTAGACATCAGCTTGTAGCGCAGCGTTTAGGCGTTTTATAATCAGTTTGTACTCCTCTAGCGGAGGTGTCCCTATTAGAGAGTATATGTAGGAGGTGTGTCATCAGTTTAAATGAGTTTGAGTTCATCTTTGACCTGGTCGTTTTGTGGATGTCGAACTTCGACGTCATTCTTGGTATGAAATGGTTATCATCTTACAATATCAGTATCGACTGTTTTGCTAAAACAGAATGCTTGTGAGCATTCGTTAGGATTGTATAGATAGTAGCAACTTCATAGGGTAACCAGAATGCGAAGTCATTTCTGGCATACGTCAAAGAGGTGATGATACGGGATCGGGGTGAAGTTTTGAGCGAGACTGGAGTTGTCTCAGTATATCAGGATGTCTTTTAGGACATACCTATGTTTTCTCCAGTGAGAGAGGTTGTTTTCCTACATCGAGTTGTAGCAGGCACCGTACCGATTTTCCGAGCATCCTATCATATCTTATGGCACCCGCTGAGAGGAGGGAGCTATAGACTCAGGTAGATGAGTTGTTAACTCAGGGTTTTATTTGTCGGATTCATTTTCATGGGAGCACAGGTCTTCTTCGTGGGGAAGAAGGACTATAGCATGTGATTGTGTATCGATTATCGTGAGTTGAACAAGGTCATTTTCCGGATCACGGATCCACTATCGAGGATTTATGACTTGTTTGACTAGCTGCGGGGAGCGCAACATTTCTCGAAGATTGATCTTCATTCTAGTTTTTTCCAGTTGCGATTACGGTAAATGGATGTTTCCAAAACCACATTTTTTGACTCGATATGGGTCTTTTGAGATCTTGTCATGCCATTTGGGCTGATTAATGCACCCGCGGTATTCATGGATTTGATGAACCGGGTCTTTCGTCCATGTTAGGACCAGTTCGTAGTCATTTTATTAACGACATCATTATCTTTTCGAGATCGGAGACAAAGAGCGAGCAACATCCTCTATTGTCATTGCGGGGATAGCGGACAATCGAGATTAGAGGCATCAGTGATACGCTGAGTTCAGTAAATACGAGTTTTGGCTTTAAGAGATTAGATTTTTAGGCCACGTCATCAGCAGGTGGGGCATAACAGTGGATCTAGCCATTGTTGAGGTTGTACTTGATTGGGAGCCACTAAGAACATTACAGGGGTTTGTAGTTTTAGAATGGTATGAGAGAAAGTTCATTCAGGACTTTTTAAAGATTGTGATACTACTTACACACCTTACAAAGAAGGGTGTATAGTTTGCTTTGGGCACGGGGTGCCAGGAAGCCTTTAAGACTATTAAGGCTAGATAGAGTACAACAACAATTTTGACTATTCAAAACAGTGATACGACATTTGTCATTTATGTGGACACATCATTAGCAGGACTACGAGGTGTTTTGATGCAGACCCGGAGGGTATGGCTTATTTCGCGACAATTTAGGCGCATCGTAACAGATATACAGTACATCCATGCACAAGAAAAATGTACAAGGATCTGAAGAGGCATTTTTGGTGGAGTTGTATGCGCAGAGGGATTTTAGATTATGTGGCTAAGTGTTATACCTGCCAACAAATTAAGGCAGAACATCAGAGACATGCAGGAACCCTACACCTTTTACCCATTCCTGAGTGGAAGTGGGCAGATATTTCCATGGATTTCATAGTGGGGTTGCCTAAGTCAAAGAAAGGAAATGATTCTATTTGGGTTATAGTGGATAGATTGACTAAGTCTACAAATTTCTTACCAGTGAGGACGACTTATACGGCAGATATGTATGCGAGGATCTTCATTCAGGAGATTGTTAGATTGCATGGAGTTCCAGAGACGATTGTATCAGATCGGAGCTCAGTCTTCACATCTCATTTTTGGAGGAGTTTTCAGGATGCTTTTGGCAGTCACTTGTCATTTAGCAGTGTTTTTCACCCCCAGACAGATGGTCAGACCGAGAGGGTGAATCAGATCTTAGAGGACATGCTGAGAGCGTGTATTTTAGATTTTCAGGGTAGTTAGGAGGACCATATCCCACTGATTGAATTTGCATATAATAATAGTTATCAAACTACCATCGGGATGGCACCGTATGAAGCTTTGTACGGGAGACCTTGCAGATCGCCTATATGTTGGGCAGAGCCAGATGATAGTCTATTGATTGGTCCAGAGTTAGTTAGGCAGACCACAGAGAAGGTAGCATTTATTTGAGAGCGCATTCTTGTGGCGCAGAGTCGACAGAAGAGCTATGCAGATCAGCGGAGACGACCTTTAGAGTTCCAGGTCGGAGACCTGGTCATGTTGAAAGTATCACCGATGAAGGGCGTTCAGCAATTCGGTAGACGGGGAAAACTTACCCCGAGATATGTTGATCCTTTCAGGATCATCGAGCGCATTGGAGCTGTTTCTTACAGATTAGATCTTCCAGCATCGATGTCGAGTGTACACGACGTCTTTCATGTTTTGATGCTTAAGAAGCATCTGCGGGATGATGAGCAGCAGAGAGTGATTGATTCACAAGAGATTGAGATTCAGGATGACTTGACTACCGTAGAGGTACCGGTATGCATACTTGCTAGAGAGAATAAAAAGCTTAGGAATAAAGTCATTCCATTAGTGAAAGTTCAGTGGAACCGGCAAGGAGCCGAAGAGATTTCTTGGGAGCGCGAGGAGGAAGTTCGTCGCGACTACCGCACCTGTTTGGACAGGTATGATGTTGATAAATTCTTATGCTTATGTGCTTTGATAGTAGTCTTTATCTGTGTTGTTTAGTCACATTTATATTTATCTTTAACACTAGAATGGAGATATTATCACCTGATCCTTAATCATTTGAAACATATGGTTTATACATGAGGGTTTCCTTATTTGGATTATTTTGCTCGACATACCAATTTCGTTTAATTAGGGATTTAGGGGAGAATGTTTGCATTCTAGGTTGTTAACTTTAAATATCATTGTGCTAATACTATGAGATGGATGCAGAAGGAATTCTTAATATGAATTACACATTCTTATTGTGTTTTCCCAGTTTTTAAGCTTTGAGATGCGATTGTAGAATTTCGGGGACGAAATTCTTTTAAGGGGGAAGAATGTAAAACCCCGTAAATTTGAATATTTTATGATAAATAATGATAAATATGTTATACAGTGAAAAATAATATATTTTTATGTTTGAATATGATAAGAATTGATTTGAGATCAATTCAATGTATATTTGTGAAAATATGGGTGCAAATGCACAAAACATGCACAAAAGCCAAAAGAGTGAAAATCTGGAAATAAGGACCAGTTATGAGTTTTTAAGTTTTTCATACTGATGCAGTTAGAATTTGGAAAAGTGTAAAAGACCAAAGTTGTAGGTCTCTTCAACAGTTTTCAACAAGTCTTAGATCACCTCATTCCGAGGTCGGATGAGAAAGTTACAGCCAAAATACAGAAGGTTATTTTCCTAGTCAGACAAGGTTTCCTGGTTCGGGTCTAACAGGTTTGTTTCGGATTTGCCTCTATAAATACCTGTATTTTTCACAAAAATTCCTTTCTTTTATCATATCTAAGAACCCTAACAGCCACCAAACCCCCATAAACTCTATTTTGAATTCTTGGAGAAGATTGGAGGCTTTCAAGTTGGGTTTTTGTTGATTTTTGGCTTTTGGAGTGGAGATCTCCTTCGACGTTGCTTATAACAAGTTTTCCTACAACCCCAGGTGAGTATCATATCTACTAATCCCCCTCGCAGTTTTTAAAATATTTTTTAAGAGTTTTAAATGAGTTTTATAGAGCCTAATCATTAATTTGTGTATAAAAATCGGATCTTTTGTATATATGTATAAAGACTAGGTCTTTTCATGTTAAAGAGATTAAGCACGAATTTACAGAAGTATTTTAAGATCTGAAAATAATTTAAAACATTGTTTATCTGAATTTAGATGTCTTATTCTTCGTTTTAAAGTTTCGTGCATGATTGAAGGTTTACTTATGATTTCTTGTGCAAATAAACATGCTTGTTATGTTCTGCTGAAAATCTGCTGTACATATATACTATTGAACTAGAAATTTGAAATAACAAATGAAATCCAATTTGAACCAAACTAATGCCAATTGAAAGATATGTGAATCTAGTTTTCAAAACAGAAAAACCATACCTAAAGATAGTTTTTCTAGAGAAAGATATGCTTAATTTACTTATGATATATTTTGCAGAAAATCTGCTGCACATATATAATGTTTAACTAGAAATTAGAAATATCATATGAACTCCAAACTAAACCAATTCAGTGTCAAATGATAGCTATGTGAGTCTAGTTTCCAAAAGAAAAACTATTCTTAAAAAGAGTTTGTCCAGTGAAAGATATTCTCAATTTACTAATGATATGTTCTGCAAAAAACTGCAGATGTGCTGATTTGAAATAAATTGATATATTACATAAAGGTTTTTTGAGTTTCACTCTTGTTTGTTATTATTGAGAGAGTTTCTCGATCTTGTACTGTTATATTATAATAATTAAGAGTTGTTTAATACCTGCGATGATGGTGAACTTAAGATGTGGACACGCACACCAAGATTTGTGCATGTATGCTATATTGTGTTAGATTGACACACTTTTGACACGAGTTAACTTGATAAACACATATGAATAATGATGTTCTATACGTATCCAGAAATAGGAAGATGAAACCTATTTGCTGCAGAACGATTGAGTAAGAGTATTACAATAGTATCGTTATTACATGTATCCGGAATAGGAAAATAATAAACCTTATTGCCGTAGAACGATTGAGTAAGAGTATTACAACAGTATCGTTGTTATATGTATCCGGAATAGGAGAATAATAATCCTATTGTCGCAGAGCGATTGAGTAACGAGCATTACAAAAGTATCGCTATAGCACAAGATGATGCACACATAGATAATTAATTAGCTGTAAGCTTTACTTCCATGATGGATTACCCGCGAGTAGGGTTTTTCTTTGAGATTTTGATGCACCCGTTATGAACGACAGATATTTTTGTTTTAGCTATTTTCGATATCCTCTTATTATAGAGCATGTCACTCGGACGTAGTTCAAGATGAGATGGCTTTTCTTTGTGTAGGAGATTGGGGTATTTATAATTGATTAATTGCTTTTCATTCATAGAGAGTAATATGAATGATTTGATATATATTGGTACTGACTTTATTTTCTTATATACTTCTACCCCTTCCCCTGGGAAGAGGTAGTGATGATCTCGCTAGCGCTTTGACGCTCGTTGTTTTTCCCCCTTTCAGGCAGCGAGTCAGGCACACGGAGAGTCGCAGGTTGATGGGACATTTTAGTTGTCCGTTTAGCTATTTATTATATTTTATAGTTATCGCAGAACTCCACATGTAGTTGATTATTTTTAGACTCCAGATTAGTATTTTATTTCATAGAGTTGAGAGCTATTGTAAGACTTTGTTTTTTTTGACTCATGGTATTTGAGATTCAGTTCAGACTCAGAGATATGTCTATTTTATTCCAGTTGGGCTCATTATTGATTTTTCTTATGCTTCTTCTGTGTATATCCAGTGTTGTCTTATTTCTATTTTTACCTGTCTGTACCTTCACCTATTTATTATTTTCACTAGAGAGATAATGATTGTGATGGTGAAACTTGTCATAGCATGGTGATTAGTGCTTGGTAGATTTGACAATTCGGGTTTCACCTGGGACTGCAGCCTTGTGTGAACCCTGGGGCGTTACAATTATAACTCTAATGATTAATATAGGGGATTTCTATAGTTAACCAACACACTAAGCCTGTGTTAGTATGTTCTAATATTTATGTGTGTGTGTGTGTAAGTGATCAAGGCTTGTACAATAATTCTAAGTAAAGAAAATGTAAAATACATTATCTCATATGTTCTTTTTCATCTTCTTCACTTCATAATGCCTTGAATCTCAACTTGCACTTGTTCATATTTTAATATTGAATGGTGCATAGTGCATTTGTATAACACATATTATATAAATTGTTATCATCAAAATACTATCATGAAGATATGATATACAACATTAGGCACATTTTGTGCACTAACACGATCAAAACAAAAATCATACAAATGACCCTTTCGATTGCAATATGTGCAATAAAACGGGTGAAATGGTTTGTGTTGACCAAACACTTGTGCACGTGGAGCATTTGCAAATAAATATTGTCTTTTAAATTTATTTTGCAAATGAGAAGCATCATTAAACAATCGTGGTCTATTTGAAACATTTTGCAAAGTAGGAATCTTTTGCAAATTAAAACAAAATTTTGCAATATGTCCAAAACTACCACAAACATCACACTTAAACTTTTGTGGTCTTTTAAAATCATTTGGCAAAAGTGAAACCTTTTTCGAATCAAAGCAAAACTTTGCCAAATGGACAAACCGATCACATATATCACATTTAAACACACGTGAATATTTATGATGAGCATTATGAGCATGTGCATGTGCATGTGATGAAGAAACTTGATGAGATGCACAAGAAGGATTAATATTCTTATGTTTGTATGCATCATAGCAAAATTTAGATAAATGGCCTTTACGACCACAAATAGAACACTTGTAAACTTTGCTATATATGTGTGCATGGTATATGAGATGTCTAGATGTAGTAGCATGAGACTTAGCACACATATCCATAAGCTTCTTATGATTATTAATGCATGTTTTCAAAGTTGAATCTAAATATGAAATACGTTTATTAACAAGATTCAAATCTTCATTAATAGGCACATATGCATTTTTATTAGAAGTAGAACATATATAGTCATCTATAAAAGAAGCAGTATCATTTTTTATGTTCTTTACTTCTAACATGGCATTATCTCTTTCATGAGTTAAGCTAGAAATGGATGAGGTCAATCTTTCATTTTCCAAATTTAACAAGTCATTGTTTTCTTTAAGCATGGAATTTTCTTTTACAATGACATCAAATTTAGAGGCTAGCTTCTCATGATTGGATTTCAAATCTACATGCTTGCTTTTCAATTCAATAAAATTTTTATGCAATTTGTTATAGGCATGCAATAATTTTTCAAAAGCACAAGCAAGTTCATCACTAGATACATTATTAATAGATTCGAACTCGCAAACCTCACTAGGGCTATCGCCTAGTGGCCGTGTGCATGAAGAGGATGCTCCACTATCACTTGAAGTCGATTCCGCCACAACGCGTCGAATCTCCTCCAAGTCTCCTTGATGTGCTTCAAAAAGTTTTCGTATAGTGTAAGCACTATCATAATGAGCAAGTTTGTTAGAAATACATGGTTCAAAAGCATTAAGCATAAATTCTAATACTAACTTGTTCATTGTAAACATCTTCTTATCATGTTTTCTCCACTTGGATTTCTCCAACGTGGGCACAATATAAGCACTATCAATAACTTTCCATAAATCAAAATTTATAGATTTAACAAATATTTTAAATCTAAAGCACCATTGAGCATAAGGGAAGTTTCTATATTTTGGAGCAACACTAGGATCATAGCCTAAACAAGATGCATCATTCATATCCATAATTTGTAAAAATATGGAAGCAAAATCCAGATGTAATCAAAACAAGATTAGCACGAAAAAATAACTTGGATCTTTAACTCAAGGCGATTAGACCTTAAATCAAAGAGCAGCAAGCTCTGATACCAATTGTTGGATCCTAGAGGAGGGGGTGATTAGAGTCTTATGCTAATCTAATCCGATTTTATACCAATTTCAAACTAATTAATAAGTATATTCTTGCAAGATAGATATACAAAGTGATATGAGCAAGAATAAGCAATATAACTAAGGTGATATATTCTAGCAATGAGATATACTATATGATGTATGCAAGGATATATTTAAACTATCACAAGGGTGAAACAAACTAGTGGACAATATAAACAAGATGCAATACGCTATAAGGTGAACAGTTATAAATGCGCAAATGCAAACCAAACGTGCTATATGTTCACGAGGTTCGGACCTTCCGTCCTACGTCCCCGCACCCCACTCTCGAGGAGAATCCACTACACAACCCAGTTTGGAAGCCGGAACTTCTCTACACACTCGGTTTTCTAACTAACCAAAAACTCTACACACTCGGTTATCAAGTCAACCGACAACTCTCACAAATCCTCACAAAGTACATACACAAGCTACAACCTCAAGTGTTGGTCCTCACATATCGACTCCCTCAAGTGCTCGGAATTATCACCTCTCACTAGGCCACCGACGCCACTCCTCTCGGTATCGACTCCGTCCTCACCACACACTCCTCTCGATGTACAAGTGTATTACAATGTGTATATTCACAATTAGGCTCAATACAAAATGATTGTTCTCTACAATGGATGAGAACGAATTTTTAGCTCACTCTCTAAGTCACAAACCCACAACCCAAATTATACTATGAATGTAAATACAATAAGCTCAATAGGTTTTGTGTGAACAAATAGTATCAATAAAACAATCAAACTCAATATGAAATCTAGCTTACGAAATTAAGATCAAACATATAAAATAGCTAGAATTGAGTTTAAGGAAACTTCTCTATAGATAACAAGAGAGAGGGAGAAGAGTGAATGCTCAAACACCAATGGATGATCTCCACTTGCTCTTGTGAAATTATCTTCAGAAACCGAAACTTGAAAATGCTTAAAAGCTTTTAAACACACTTAAACAAAACTTAAACCCTTGTTAAACTTGATTAAAACATTTTCTTGGTTGTTGGGAGAGTTTAATGCAATGGGGTATTTATAACAACCAAAGACATCAGCCAAAACCCAAACAAAAAGACCAAAAACCCAAAAACAAACAAAACAGACAACTAGCTGTTACTGTGCGACGGCTATCTGATAAGTCGACTTATGAGTCTACTTATGAGTTGACTTATAAGTCGACTAATTGTAGGCGTATAAAACTGCTTATAGGTCCCTTAACACAGCTCGGCATGGTGATTCGACAAATCAACGAACCATCGAGTGACGAGGCGACGAGGTCAACGAATTGCGCGCAAGCAACGGGATGCATTCGCGTGCGGAATCAATCCAACGGTTCGGGGAGTCAATGAGTCGTCCAACCATAGAACGGATTCGAACTCAAACACCAAGGTGGATTTATTGCCAAATCAAGATCCAGACTATCAAATCAAGTCTGGATAGATCAACTACAAGAACCGGAAAGCGGGAAACGACGGAGAATAACACCCCGAGGGGCTCGGCAAAAACCGAGCCACCCTGAGGTGGCCGGCCCAGATCTGTGCCAAATGCACAGATCTGGTTGCCTATAAATAAAGGGGGTGATTCATCATTTGAGAGGACTTTTGGAGAGCCGAAACTCTGCCGGATTGAGACCTTGTTCTTGAGTTTTTGAAGGCTTGAAGACTTGGACATCCATATCTGGTTCTTGGCGAACATCCGCATCACAAAAGGTAGGAGTTCGAAAGGACCGAATCTCGGAGCTACGTTGCTATACTCCGGATCAAAGCTTGGTCTTTGATCCCGAGATTCGAGCGATTGCTTCCTTGGTGAAACAATCCCTCCGGCTATTATTTCCTTGGTGAAATAATACCCGTCATACTGCGTAGATCCGATCGGATCTAGATCGTGCGGTGGTCAACGGATCAACCATCGGCGCAGGCAAACAACCCACGCAAGCGAGCGACCGCAAAACAGGAGCTCGCGATTTGTTCGACAAACAAGGAAAGTTGTAATTTTCATTTTTTTGTTTGATTTTCATTGTTACCGGATCTTATAAAAAGACCGGATCTTTGTAACTCGAAAAGTTGTTATTTAAGAGTGCGGTAGAATCATCAATGAAGAAAGCTACTATTTTTCCCACGAACAATTTGGTGACCACAGTGGGAGCCACCGATCTCGCTGCCAAGATCGGAGCGTCGCAGCCGCGGATCTCGATCCCGGTCGTGAAGGAGGTCGAGTATGAGTTCGACCAGCAGAAGTACGAGGAGTACGTGTCCTCGTCTGGATCAACCTCCCCCCGTAAGTCCAAGAAATCCCAGAAGTTCTCCTCCAGGAGAAAAGTTCGTTGGTGCGAAGAAGTTGAAGCTACCAATGACGACCTCACCCCGATTGACGCCGAAGTTTGGTCGGGTGAAGTTCCAACGGCCTCTAAACAGGTCAAGTCCGCCATTGAAGGCGTGGTGACTCTCTCTAAGAGAGCTCGCCAGAGGCAGCGTCAACGCCTTGCGAAACAATTCGTAAAGGCCATGGAGTCTGTTGACGGGATCCGCTACAATGCGGATCTGAAGAACAAACGAGGCAAACAGCCTCAACAACAAATGAATGGTAGTTCCTCCAAGCCATCAACGATGGAGTGGGTCCGTGTCAAACGGAACCGTTCGACGCTGGAGGAGTGTATCCGTAAGCGCCGCGCATTATCAGCGCAGGCACGGGCTAAAGCTGAAGAAGCCTGTCGGAAGCTGCAGAGGGAGGTGGTCAAACAACCACCACCAACTCGCAAAGTATGGAGGCCAAAGTCTGAAGCGGCGGTTCAGACCAAGGAGCAACAACTGCAGCCTCCGAAAGTTCAACCTCCGGCGAATCAACCCAAATCGCCGGTGACTTCTACAATTATTCTGGGAGATCCCGCAGGACCGTCCCAGAAAAGGAAGTCAGTTTTGGAGCGTCTCGGTCCACTTCCTAAAGAACGAGGCAAAGATCCAGTCCAAGAACGGTTGGGGCCAATGAAGAAGTCCCGATCTATTCAACACGCTGGGGGTCGCCGCCACCCTCAACACGACAGAGAGATCATGGCAAATAAGCGCACTACGCTGCACATTGAAGTTCAGGAGCCCACTGAAGATTCACGCCCACATAGGCGCGCTTCGAGGCGTGTGACTCTCGAAAGCCCGAAGAAGGCAATTCATCCTCAGAAGGAAACGTTGTCGTCCGATGACGATGATGTTATACCTGGGAAATCGTGCCAACACACGATAGGTTGCTCCAACTTTCAAACGGACGAGCTGTACTATCATGCTGGGGGTACAAGTAAACCCAAAAAGAGAAGCCCTCGAAGGCTCGAAACTCAGTGCCCTTGTTCAAAGCTCATTCGGGCGGTACTGTCTGAGTGCAACTGTGTCAAGGCAGTCCCCAAGAGAGTTTCGGTGTTCGAAAGACTCAGCATTGAAGCGCGAAAGCCAAGGTCTAGGCGTTTCCAAAGAAGAAGAACGGCGGTAGAAAGCGGTGAATATGCGAAGGTCACCGCCAACATGACCCGCAAGGGAACATCGGTTCAGGACAACCCTGAAGCAATTCCAGAGGTGCCCCGACGTGTAACTCGTCTTCAATCCGGAGCTATCATTCGTGCAACCTATGGTAGGGTTCGGACAAGAGTACCGTCGGGAGATGAAGTATCAGATACCGGCTCAGCAATTGCGTCTGACAATACCGTGTCCAGTGAAGGACAACCCCGCGAGTCGTTCATGATAAGCGCGGAACAAGTGGCCAAGATGCTCGAAGATGCCATGGCCAAACAACAGGAAAGCTTCAGATTCAAAATGCAGATGGCCATGCAGAACATGAGAGAGATGCATGACCAACAGATCCAAGCATTGAGGAACCAACAAGGCGAACCAAGTCGTCATAACCAGAACAACCTGGAAGATGAGGACACAGATACAAATGAAGCTCGTAATGCCAATAACCCTCCCATAAA
This sequence comes from Asparagus kiusianus, assembly GCA_022839385.1. Taxonomy (NCBI): domain Eukaryota; kingdom Viridiplantae; phylum Streptophyta; class Magnoliopsida; order Asparagales; family Asparagaceae; genus Asparagus; species Asparagus kiusianus. The sequence continues at coordinate 877,199 of BQKN01065474.1, forward strand.
TGCAGGGGGTGGTAACGAGAATGCTAGCGAAGACACAGGTGAAAGCTTAAAAATTAAAAACCTCGAGAGCAAAATCAATACATTGATTTTCGCTCAAGAGACAAAAAAGACAGGCATTCCTTGTCCCTACCCAAGAGAGTGGGAATCAATCCCATATCCGGCGAAGTTCAGTCTAATTAACTTCACACCATTTAATGGGATGGGTTCACCCACTCAGCATTTGATTTACTTCAAATCGCACTTGGGGGTAATCTCTTGTAATGAGCCTCTAATGGTGCGGTCATTCGTTGGCACTCTTCGCGAAGCCGCCTTCGATTGGTATCGCCACCTCAAGCCAGGTAGCATAAACAGCTGGGATGACATGGAGACTAAGTTCCTCACAAATTTCTTCGACGATGATACCGAGATATCCATCGGATCGTTGCTCGATGAGAAGCAGAAAGACGGGGAGTTAGTCGACACCTTCGTCAAAAGGTTCCGGAACAAGGCGATGAATTGCCAGGACCCGATCACCGAGGAGTTCATTCTCCAGACCTGTCATAACAACCTTTCGCTGGACGTGTTGGAAGCAATGGGCACAGCATCATCCAAGACATGGAAGGATTTGAAGGTCCGAGAGGAGCAAGCTGAGCGATTCCTCAGGAGAAAGAAGGCGGAGAGAGGCCAACCGGCAGCAAATCCTCCGAAACAGAACTTCGTCCCAAAAGGGAAAGGTAAAGCTCATGCCAATGCCATTGATGCTAACCAAACTTTTCAATTGCAACCTCAGCAACAGCAGCAGCAACGAGCGCCACAACAATCCCAGCCGCATTGGCAGCAACGGTCTCAGAAGCAAAAATCTTCAGAGCCGAGGTTTCCTAAAGTGTACTCCTTCAAGGATGATAAAGTTCCTGGCATCTTCAAATACTTGTTGGAGAACAACAAAATCCAGCTGCCGGCGATCGTGGATCAAGAGGGAGCCAGCAAAGTGACGGATCCGAAGTACTACGCGTACCACAGAGCGGTCCATCACCCTACGAAGTCATGCTACCACCTCAAAGACAAGATCCAGGCATTAATCGACGTAGGAGTCATAACCCCGAAACCTACCAAGAATGTGGGAGCGAACGCGGTGTTAATCAGTTTTGGATCGGTGCCTACAACTTGGTTCGAGCCAAAACGCGTCACCAAAGTCGGGATGAAGATGGTGAATGATGACCCGCACGGACAGCGCCAAAAAGGACTTGTGCCACACACAGCCCCAAACGGCGAAATTCTCTGGGTTCACCCCGACCTGGTTGAAGATGAACAATGGGCTGGATCGTCATCCAAGAAGAAGTCAAAAGGGAAAGGGAAGTCTTGTTGCGGAATCTCTGCTATTCCAGGAGAAGATGACGAAAGAATCCCCGCTTTCCCGCTCTCTGAAGAAGAGCAAGAAGTTTTCGCGACCCGGAGTGGAAATGAGTATCACTTCAAATATCCATCTCCTAATGATCAGTTAGCTGAGCAGGGGGTGATAAAACGGGGACCAGCGAAAACTCTCATAGAGCTGGGAGTGATTACGGTTCCTAAACCGGTCGAAGAGGTTCGACGACAGCCGGTAGATAAACAGAAAGAAAAGAAGCCCAAGGAGTTTCAAAATCCGAAACAATCTCGTTTCAGTCGTCCGGTTGGAAAGGATAAACCAGAGAGTTCGAAAACTCCACGCGTCTTCGACATCATGGCTCAGCTAGCCAATATTCCAGCGCGGATAACGCTATATGAGTTGCTGCGGCTGTCTAAGGAAACTAGAGAAGCCTTGTAAGAGGCCTTGGCCGATTCAGAAGCGTTCCTCACTCGGATCAAACCGGCGCCTGAGGAGCTAGAACCTATAGCTCAACAGTGCAATGTGGCATCTAAGAACCTTCCCTGCATCACCTTCACCAAAGAGGACATACAGACGAAGAATTCAAACCATGATCGGCCCCTGTATTTCGTCGGGTACATTGGCTCCAGCAAAGTCAACCAAATCCAAGTGGATCCGGGTTCCGCTGTGAGTATTATGCCACTTTGTCTAATGCATAGCCTTGGCATTCCGGTCAGCAAATTGGCGTCTACAGGCACGGTCATTTACGGATTCAACACCAGCGGGTCAAGGCCTTTGGGAAAGATCCGGATAAAGTGCCAAATGGGCGATCTGAAAACGGAGGTCACATGTTATGTGATTGATGCTGAGACGTCATATAACTTACTATTGGGTCGGCCTTGGATCCATAGTAATGTTATAGTTCCCTCCACTCTACATCAGTGTTTGAAATATGTCGACACTGATGGAAGGGTCAGGACGGTGGTCACGGATAAGCAACCATTCAAAGGGTATGAGAATTACTTCACTGATTCTCTCCTTTATGGTAACAAATCCGATACAGAACCATCGGTCCAGGGCACGAACAGCGGAGAAGAAGCTGATTCCGAGGCCGGATTCGATTACAATGGTGGTTTTGTTTTAAATGACATTGTACCCTTTGTAATCAATCTTGACGATGAACAATCGTCAGATGGCGGTTGTAACTGGTAACTTGCCGATATTAAAATAAATCATGATTTAGAGTACTCCTTGTCTCTTGATGATGCGATAAAGGGATTATATGATAATCCAGATTTGTATATGCCGCTTCGATCATCATATGTAGCAAAGAAAAGCCCCCAGCATTCTTTCGGGACAACCCTGATTATTCCTGCTAAAGTAGGAGGTGAAAAAGAATTGATCTACGGTAAAGGAGAGAGTGCTCCAATATCAGATTACTTCCTAAGAGAAGATGAGGATGATGATAAACCGGGTCTACATTTATCCAAGTATAGTCCGGAAGCGCGCCAGCTAATGGAAAAACAAGGGTATAATTTCTCACTCGGAGAAGGCCTATACTTCGATCGAGGTCCCCGTACTCCAGCCAAAGCGGCATATGTACCAAAAGGGAAACCGGATGATTATTAAAAATTCATATGAGGATTGGGATACGTCTCTTCCTCAGATGATGAATGCTGCTGGTTAATCAATGACCAATCATCTAAGCAATTCAAAGATGGGTACTCGTCAGATTCCTCGAAATGGGATTCCGACACAAGCTTGGGGGAAGTATTCAAAACCCTAATAGTAAACATGGCTACAGCTGACCCGTCCACAATGGAGGGCGACAAGCAAATGCCAACGTGGGAAGACCCATGGGTTCATCACCTGAACATGCAATACGGCGATAGGTTTGAACAAAGGGAGCCCCCCACTGAGGATAAAATAGTCCAAATAAATATGGGCGACGAGATCAATCCAAAACCCATATTCATCAGTGATAGTCTTCCCCCAAATGAAAAGGAGGAATTAATTGCTCTCATCAGGGAGTATATCGACGTCTTCGCTTGGAACTACGAAGACATGCCAGGGCTTGACCCCAAGGTGGCAATGCACCGCCTCGATATCAAGTCGGATGTCAAACCAGTCAAACAACAACAAAGACGGTTTCGTCCGCAGATTATGGAAGCTATCGAGGCAGAGGTTAAGAAATTGATCGAATCGGGATTTATCCGAGAGGAGAAACATCCAGACTGGTTAGCCAATATCGTCCCAGTCATGAAGAAAAATGGTAAAATCAGGATATGTATTGACTTCAGAGACCTGAATGCGGCATGTCCAAAAGATGACTTTCCTCTCCCAATCACAGACGTCATTATCGACAATACGTGTGGATTCGAGAGAATGTCCTTTATGGACGGCTTTTCAGGATATAATCAAATCAAGATGCACCCAGAGGACGAGAAGCATACAGCATTCAGAACGCCCCTCGGTGTCTTCTGCTACACGGTGATGCCTTTCGGTCTGAAGAACGCAGGCGCCACATACCAACGAGCGATGACTAAGATTTTCCAAAAGAACCTCAGGAAAACAGTCGAGTGCTTCGTTGATGATTTGGTTGTAAAAAGTCGCAACAAAGAAGATCACATCAAAGACTTGAAGACGATGTTCGATCTCATGCGGAGCCATCAATTGAAGATGAGTCCCACTAAATCCTTCCTTGGAATGTCCAGTGGAAAATTCCTTGGATTCGTCGTCACCACGAAAGGTATGCATATCGATCCTGACAAAGTGAAGGTGATACACGAATTGCAACCCCCGAGAAATCTAAGAGAACCCAGAGGATTGCAGGGGCGTTTAGCTTACATCCGGCGGTTTATCTCAAATCTCTCTGGAAAATGCCAACCGTTCTCTAAGCTAAACAAGAAAGGTGTGTCATTTATCTGGGATGACGCCTGCCAAAAAGCGTTCGAAGATATAAAAATATATCTGGCGAACCCTCCTGTTCTCATTGCACCGAAATCAGGTAAACCGTTCTTGATTTATCTCAAGGCGATGAACCACTCGATAAGTGCTTTACTAGCACAAGACAATGATAACGGTCATGAACAGGCAGTTTATTATCTGAGTCGGACCTTGGTAGGTGCCGAGTCCCGATATCTAATAATTGAGAAAGAATGTCTCGCATTGGTATTTGCAATGCAAAAGATGCGGCACTACCTAGTCGGACAGACGGTTTACGTTATTTCTAACGTTAATCCAGTACGGGTGTTTATGACGCAACCAGCCTCTATGAATTGGTGGTTAGCGAAATGGGCCCTTCTCTTGTCCCAGTATGATTTGCATTTCAAACAGCAAAAGTCGATCAAAGGACAAGCGATTTGCGATCTGTTGGCGGCAAACCCGACAATGGATACGGCAGAAGTATATGACGATTTTCCAGACGAAACCCACGAGGTTAACACTACATCGCATCAACAAGTATGGCAGTTGTACTTCGATGGTGCTTCAAGAGCAGCTAATGTGGCAATAGCCCTCGGATGTTCTAGAGTCTCCTCCGGAGTCGGAGTTGTCTTAGTTTCCCCGGGGAAGCATGTGATGCCTCGAGCATACTCACTGACCGAGCCATGTTCCAATAATGTAGCCGAATACAACGCGCTTCTCATTGGACTTAGTTTCGCCAAAGAGCTGGGGGTCGAATATCTCGAAGCTTTTGGCGATTCTCAATTGATAGTCAACCAAGTCCGTGGGGAGTATGAAGTCAGGAATCCAGACCTGATCCCATACCACCAGGAGGCCATTAGAATGGCGGAGTCTTTTGAAGAATTCTATATTGAATACATCCCTCGTCTCCAAAACGCTTATGCGGATGCACTGGCGGCACTAGCGGTATCACTCGCGTAACCTCCCGAGACTGAATTGCTAGTCACGGTAAGATCGCATCAACTCTGCATACCCATATACAATATGGATATTGAAGAGGAAGATGACGAAAACGCCAAGGAGGTGAACTCAACTCGAATTGAGCCTGAGTCCCGAGATTGGCGTTTTCCTATCATCGACTACGTCCAATATGGTATTTTACCTGAGGATGTAAAAGAGAGGGAATCAATTCGCCGAAGAGCGCCAAGATTCTTCTATAATACGGAAACCCACATATTATACCGTCGCGGGTACGATGGTTTGTTACTCCGATGCCTTTCGAACAAAGAAGCAGAAGAAGTTCTTAAGGAAGCGCACGAAGGAGAATGTGGCGCACATCAACCTGGTCCCAAGCTGTACGATCGTATCAGGAGGATGGGATACTTTTGGCCAACAATGGTTCGTGACGCAATCGAGTATGCCCGAGAATGTCATGCTTGTCAAGTACATGCAAATTATATGCACCAACCACCGGAGCATTTACACACGTCAACCACCTCGTGGCCGTTCGAGACTTGGGGTATGGACATTGTCGACCCTATCTTTCCTCCTTCAGTCAAAGGTGATCGGTTTATTCTCGCAATCACGGATTATTTTTCAATGTGGGCTGAAGCGATTCCGCTTAAAGAAGTGAAGACGAACAACGTCATCAACTTCATCAAGCATCATGTCATATACCAACACGGCGTGCCGAGACGGATCATTCATGATAACAGTCCACAGTTCATAAGCAACGCCTTCGTCAGGTTTTGTGACAAATTCAAGATTCAAGACATTTCGTCAACAGCTTATTATCCCGCCGCTAACGGATTAGCTGAGGCCTTCAACAAGACGATCATCAAGATCCTGTCAAAGTTCGTGAAGACCAATAAACGAGACTGGAACGACAAGCTCGGTAAAGCACTCTGGGCTTATCGCACCACTATACGCACACCGACAGGGGCAACCCCATATTCGCTGGTATACGGATGTGAAGCTGTACTACCTTTGGAGATTCAAATCACATCCCTTCGGATCGCCCTCACAACAGAGATGACGACATAAGAGCAACATCAGAAACGACTCAGAGAGCTCGAGATGTTGGATGAAAAGCGCTTGGAGGCTCAACAACACATTGAGTTCTACCAAGCCAGAATGTCAAGGGCTTTCAATAAAAGAGTCCGACAAAGAATCTTTAAGGAAGGAGATCTGGTCCTCGTTGCTCGTCGACCGATAATCCTTAATTCCAAGAAGAAATGTAAATTCGAACCCAAATGGGAAGGACCGTTTGTAATAGACACAGTCTACTCAAACGGCGCATATCGCCTGATTACTCCAGAAGGCGCCAAGCAATTAATGCCAATAAATGGGAAGTTCCTGAAAAAGTACTATCCTTAGTACTTTCAAGATAACCCATTTATCGGGAAGTTCCTTGAAGAATATTACACTTAATATTCTAGAGGATAACCCAAAATTTTCACCACCAAAATCCCTCACTGATCGATTTTAATTGACAGTGAGTTCACAAAATGTCTTTCTGGTCCAAACCACCAACAAATTCCCCTCTTGATTCTTTCTACGAACAAGAGGTCCACTTTCAGTTTAGAGTCCCCTTTCGATAAACGAAAGAACTCCCTTCTTTTTCTCTTTAGTTAAGCCTTCTCATGGTTATAACCGAATTTGAAATTTCACTTCGATAAACGAGGAACTCATCTTCAAACTAGATAACCAATCCTATAAAAGGCAAGTTTATCTAGATCTTCCGGATTCTCGGAGTGGAGATCCCACTTCTAGTTTCCTTTTTGCGCTGGAAATAGAATATAAAATTCTTCCTTTACAGAATCAAGGAATAGAATATAAAATTCGTCCTTCCTTGTTTTCGGGTTAGCCTTCACCCTAAAAGAAGACCGGGAAATAGAATATAAAATTCTTCCTTTCCCGCATCAACCTTTTTCCAAAAATTTATCAAATCTAGGATTCATCCTAGGAAGTTTATCCCGAATCCTAAGCAGGGATAAGTCTACGCCTAACACGCACTGCCGGTTTAGTCTTTTCCCGTAGAAAAAGACACCAGAGTTCGATTCTAGGGTATTTTATCCTGAAACCTAAGTAAGGATAAAGTCTGCGCCTAACACGCGCTGCCGGTTAGTTCTTAGCCGTTAAAAAGAAAACCCGCCCGCATATTCAACATTGTGGCAGGTTGTTATTAATAACACCAAAATCCATACTTTACACGCATGGGGAATTTCATCCTGAATCCTAAGAAAGGATATGCCGACGCCTAACACGCGTCACTGGTTTAGTCTTTTTCCAATCTAAAAAACACCAGAACAAGATTCTGGGGACCTTTGTCCCAAAGCCTAAAGAGGGATAAGTCAGCGTCTAATACACGTTGCTGGGTAGCTTGTTCCCATAACAATGGCGAAGTCTATGTATTCAAAATCATAGCAACAAGTCTAAGGGAGTTCATTCCCTTAGCACAACGTTACATGCAGAACGGATTTAGACAATCCGCATGCTAGCCCGACTCAAACGGTGGTTGGTAAAGACTAATCAAACCCGTTGAAGGTTGGGGGTTAGCCAAAAATCCTAAAGTCAACGCCTAATACGCGTCGCCGGGTAACCTATTCCCGTGATAAATGGTAAAGCCTATGTATTCAAAATCATAGCGCAGAGTCTCAGAGAATTCATTCTCTTAGCTTAACGTCACATGCGGAATGGACTTAAACAATCCGCATGCTAGCCCGACTCAAACGGTAGTCGGTAAAGGCTCATCAAACCCGTTGATGGATGAGGGTTTGCCAAAAATCCTATGAGTATTATGGTCAATCATTTCAAACGGAATGACGAATCATAATGAAAATAAAAATGAAAACCAGTTTCACTAAGAGAACAAAAGTCAAAGTACTCAGCAAACAAAATCATACATCCAGCCCGTGGCCAAAAATCTGCTGATTGATCTTAGACAGCTTCTCATCATAAGCCTGCCTAAGCTCAGCTCTGATGGACTCCTCAGTGGTGGCTGAAGTCTTCGCAGCAATCTCCTCTGTCTCGACTAGTTTCTGCTTCAAGGATTTCAACTCATCAAACAAGGCAGTGTAGGTCTGCTGATACTGTGCTTTTAACATCTGAAGAATATCCAAGGTCTCCTCTTTTTCACAGAGTGCTCTTCTGAGCTGATCTATCTCGGTCGCACAAGAAGTAATGGAAAGGTCGAGCTCGGCAAGTGAAGATGATCTAGTAGCAAGGCTGGTCTCAACTCGATCTACTCGGTCCCGCTGCATCTGAATCTCAAGCTCAGCAAGAATCTGAGTCTCGCGTAGTGACTGTAAGCGGGTATCCAGCTCAGCAGTAATAAATGAGGAGGCACCTGCATCTCGAAGCTCACGAAACATCTGAAGCTCATGATCTAGGCAGTTGAGGTCGTCAACTATAGCCTTCGCCAAATCTGGATATCCTGCTTCCCTTATCAAATTGACTTTGGAATCAAGGAAATGTTTAAACTGGTGAAGGGAAAGTCCGCCGTGGAAAAGCTTGCCAATCATAGCATTCACAAAGGAGAAGAAGGAGCGGACTTCTATGCAGATGACGATCTTTTCAGGGTCATTGTCAGATAGCAACTCATTCACTAGGACATGAAGACGAGAAGAACGCCCTACACAAAAAGGGGAGAAGTCCATCAAAAGTCTTAATGAGAAAAGGAATAGCATTTCTCAGTGGATCGATTTATACCTTCTTCCCCTTGAGTCATTGGGGGTAGTGGAGATGTAACTGCTGTGGATGTATCAACTTGTGTAGTTGGTCTCACAGCCGGCTCAACAGGGTCATTCTCAACAAAAACTCCTGTCAAATACAAGACATAATTCTCCGAGGCATCACATTATAGCTGCACTAGTCAAAATTGGCTAGTCCTATAATTAACTTGGGAGGAAGCACGTACCTTAAAAAGAATCATCTTCAAGATTCTTATCGAATGTGGGCTCGGAAAACATATCTCCAGGCAACTGTCCATCAAACTGAGGAGAGCTATACATGAAGTGGAGCATAGGAGTGTCCGCGATCAAGCCTTCTTCATCAAAATCATCAATGGAGAAATCTGACATAAGAGAATATAAGTACCAAAGAAGAATAAAGAGACTACAACCAATAGAAATGAGTTACCTCTTATGGGTGCGTTAGCCTCTTTATTCCCAAGATCCACATTTGCCTCCTGCAAGTTATCTAAAGGAACGAGAAGCACAAAGACAGTTAGGGAATGCACAGATTCTGAATCATTCGACTAATTTGTATATCATCTAAGAGATATATTTCCAATGGTAGATGTACCTGGATTCGCTGAATCGGGTCCTACACTGATGTCCTCTCTAACGTCAGCAGCTTCTACAGGCCTTTCTACCTGTTGTGGTGAGTCAGGCTCGCCAGAAGATACAGGAACAGGATCGGGGCTCATCTCGCTCTCCCCACGCTCTCCTATATAGAGATGGAAAAGCATGAGTTGAAGCTCTGAATAATCAAGAGGATGGTTTACAGGGTAGATGTTACCTCCGTCACTAGCAGGATCATCACCAGCCAAATCCATATCAGATGCTCGAGAAGCTACACGCGGCTTGTGGGCTAACCTCTTCCGCCTAGCAGCGAGGACAATAATCGAAGGTCTCGCCTGGGGAGGAGGACAGAACTCTTCATCCTGGTCAGCTATGGTCCCTGAAACATCAAACTATAGTCAATTTCAATACTCCTGGAAGACAGAAGGAAAGGATGAATAGCAAACCTCGCTCGGAAAAGTCTTCATAATCTTCAGGATCTCCGCCTGAAACCTCGCCTGCAGAATGGAAGGTCCTCTTTCCCTCTTCATCAATCCGGCGAGTCTTGTTCCGTATCCATTGCGACCGAGCGTTTTCCTAAATTCTACGAGAATCAACCTGGGAAGCTTCCTCAGCCTCTAGCTCTGCAATCGGCTTCATGGGGATAGTCTTATTAGCTGCTAACAACCACTTGCAGCTTAAGAAAGTGAGGTTCAACTGCCGATCAGCACTCGGGAGACTAAACTTAACACCAGTACAGCCAGTCACGGTCCACAACCATGCACGGAGACCGTCCACCAAACCGCCGTGGGTCCGAAGCTGCTGACGGGGATTCCCGATGTAAAGATGATCATAGCCAAACTGGCGAGCGAATCAGCAGGGTAGATATGGCTCTATGAAACAATGATCCCTCACACGAAAAGTCAGATAACCTGGCCTAATGTTCACTAGCCAGTTAAAGCAGCTGATGTCTAAGTGAGTTCGATACTCCCTCGGCCTCTCCTCATCTATCAAACAATCGCCGTATCAGCCGAAGAACTGCGGAAAGCAAGTGAAAAATATCCAACACTTGTGAACCTGCAGCTGCTGTCTGATGTCAGAAAATCCGCGCCCCTCCCACTTGCCATTCTCAAGCAACTGTAGTAGGGGAACGGAGTGGTCTGTGGCATTCGGTACCGACATCATATCAGAACGGTGAAGGACGAACCAAGCCATCAAATAAGTGTACGGAAGCTCCGTCTTAATGGTGGGAATCTGACCTGGCAAATCACTTTCCTTCCGTGTAAAGGCACCAGAAAGCTGTCGAAGCCCTCGATGAATGTTAGCCACCATCACCGGAAGAAGTGAAAGTTCCTTCTTGTAGGCAAGCTGAACTGCTGGGTAGAGAATTTCCAAGGGCAAGGCGTCGCCAGACTGATACGGAACCACGCATTTCTTTAACCAGATAGCGAGATAACCGGCAAGAAGAGTCATCGGTCGAATCGGTGCGGTTGCATGCCACAAGAATGATTTGAACTTGGTCCCTACAGGAAAGCCACCCTCAGGACTGCTAGTGGTATAAGAATGAGCGTCAATCTTCTTCAGTAGACTGTTCACCCCTGAGGGAGTGAGTGTGGCCAACTCACAAATAGCCTCGCCATAATTGCTCTCTAGATTCTTGAACAAATAATTTGCAAACTGCTTCAGACTCACGAATACCTTAGTCCTCTTTGCTAAAGGCTCAGACTGCGCCAAAGCAATATGATAGTGACAAGTTAGGTCCCATAAAGTCTCATAGCGGTCGGGCATGCGATCCTTCAATTGATTCAATTCATGATTAGAGGGAAAGTATTCCTGATATAACATCTGTCCCATGGGCAAGCCGGAAATCCTGTGCATCTCGTGAAGAGCCAAGCCCAACTCCCCTTGCCGGGTCAGAAAAGTGTTCGAATATGGATTATAAAGCTCGAACAAAGCACAGAAATGCCTCGCGCTGACAGGCAAGCCATACATGGTGGCACGAACGGCTGCATATAAACCGCAAGCGTGCAACTCCTCGCCCCATCAGCTTAAGACGTACGTCGTCATGCGGGTCCACCAAAACTTGTCCAAAGAATGGACCCAACCATAAATTCTGTGATGCGTCGCAGGCATCTCCCGTCCTAGAGCAGCGAGGCGATTCCTCAAGGTAGAAGCAGTGGCAAGGAACTCGTTACGTGGTGGTGCATCCAGCCCCAATACTCCAGGACGCAATCCGGTGACATGACTCCTGTTCGAGCCAGGAAATGCCTGATGAGTGATGTAGCCGCAGTGAACGCTCTCATGCTCCTCCGTCAAATGCCACGACATCTCCCGTGGCACAGCCTGACGCCTGAGCTCAGTCAATGAACGATGCCGAGGAATCTTCGACAAATATATGAAACCACTGCCAGTTTTATGAAGCCACTGCTCGGCATCAATAAACACAGCATCTGGATCTTCGACAAAGTCGCCAAATAAAAAATCGCTCTTCCCGAGAGGCTGAATAGAACTGGCATCCTCCACGAAAGGCGCATCTATAATCAACTGTCGAAGAGCTCGATGCCCACCTTCCTTCACCACTTGGGCAACCTCAGTCGATGTGCCCAAAGCGAACTGAGGAGTAACTGGAATGGGGGAAAGATCGTCGGAAGTCGAATAGTACTCGCCACGACGCCCATATACTGCATGAGATGAGAACGATCCAAAAGGATATCCCACTGGAAATAAACAGTTAAACACCTGTTAGTCTCAATTATAAAAGGAAATTGAACTCATCCTACAAATGGGTAAGATAGAGTCATTGCTTTATAAAGGGTGAGACGATTTGGCCACATTGTGCAATTACAAGATAGGGTATATTGACAATATATCCCTGCCTTATAAAGCCCAATGCAGTTTCAAATCGCCCCCTTTATTTTGAGATATGGTTTTGACCAAGCAAAACCTATCTTTAAAGCGTCGATCCTCACCAAGGAGAATCAAGGCTCTTCCCGATTGTCTCACCAAGGAGAACAACGTGGGGTAAAAGGACCAATTTGCAAATTTCCAAGAAAAAATGGGCTAATTTGTAAATTTCCAAATAAGCAAAAAAATAGCTCACCAGCGTAAGATGGAGGCGCGCCATCAGCCGACGCGGCAGGGGAGCGACCTCTCGGGATACGCGACATAATGATCTGCAAAATAAATTGAGGGATCAGATCTAGAAAAAAGTTCCCCTTTTTTATCAATTCTACCCCCCTGAAAGAGAAGCTCGAGGCGCCAAATCATAAATCCTAATCCTCATATGCAATCTCACAGATTCATGTACTAAATTAAACATGAAAATATCCAAAATTATGAGGGATTTACCTGAGGAAAAGCTTGAGGATCCGGCAAAAAATCAGATCTTGAAAAGAGCTCGAACCACGCGCTCGAGGGGCCTGAGAGAAACTTTAAATTTGGAAGTTTTGAAGGATTTTTCAGTCTAAGATCAAGAGGAAACCAAGATCTAAGACGAATTTCAAGGTTTGAAGGTGAAAAGATGCTCGAGGGAAGGAAAATCAAGAGAAGAGGCAAGGGGGGGGGGGGGGGGGCCGGCCGGCCCTAGGAGGAGGAAAAGAAAAGAAAAAGAAAAGAAAAAGAACCCTTTATAATGTGAACCAGTCTTGAACCAGACCAAACTAGACTGAACCAGACCAGACCAGAATGAACCAGTCTGAACCAGTCTTGAACCAGTCCTAAACCAGTTTGAACCAGGTTGAACCAGTCTTGAACCAGGTTGAACCAGTTTGAACCAAAGTTGAACCAGAATTCAAATTGAAGCTGAATCGAGCGTCGAAACAACTTCAAATCAACCGAGGGTTCAATCCTTTGTTTATTTTGGCCTCTCCCACGCATTTAGAAGGATCGGAAGAATTTTCTTGAGCCAAATTATTACCTTTTTTGGGTCATTATCAGGCCGGTTCAACTTATTATCACACCGGTTCAGCTCATTCGGACATGAGAAATACTCTAATAAGGTATACGAGTATAAACTATTCCCTATTTTGCTGAGAAGTTCCTGGAGGATATTTTTTCTAAAAAATATTCTTAAGGATAACTCAATAACACTACGCCGGACAACGCGTCGCAAATAAAGACTCAACGCCAACAATCGAGGGTCAGTTATATGTTGAACCAACAAGCACGAGCTAAAGATTGGAAAATCAGTAATCGACTTCAAGTTCAAATTCCGACAACGGTCAGACAATAAATGCAGCACCGGAACCCTTACAGACGTTCGACAAAGCACCGAATAGCCTGAAGGATTGAAGGAATACAGAACAGAAGCCATTCCAAATTCCCGTTACGCCGATTGAAGGTTGGGACAATTATATCCAAAGTATTCCAGACTCTTCTATAAAAGAACGAGGCTGGAAAACTTTAGAGGGGGTATCTGTAGGCGTATAAAACTGCTTATAGGTCCCTTAACACAGCTCGGCACGGTGATTCGACAAATCAACGAACCATCGAGTGATGAGGCGACGAGGTCAACGAATTGCGCGCAAGCAACGGGATGCATTCGCGTGCGGAATCAATCCAACGGTTCGGGGAGTCAATGAGTCGTCCAACCATAGAACGGATTCGAACTCAAACACCAAGGTGGATTTATTGCCAAATCAAGATCCAGACTATCAAATCAAGTCCGGATAGATCAACTACAAGAACCGGAAAGCGGGAAACGACGGAGAACAACACCCCGAGGGGCTCGACAAAAACCGAGCCACCTCAGGGTGGCTCGGCCAAAGCCGAGCCACCCTGAGGTGGCTCGGTGGCCGAGCCACCCCGGGGTGGCTCGGCCCAGTGTCGAGCCACCCTGAGGTGGCCGGCCCAGATCTGTGCCAAATGCACAGATCTGGTTGCCTATAAATAAGGGGGGTGATTCATCATTTGAGAGGACTTTTGGAGAGCCGAAACTCTGCCGGATTGAGACCTTGTTCATGAGTTTTTGAAGGCTTGAAGACTTGGACATCCAGATCTGGTTCTTGGCGAACATCCGCATCACAAAAGGCAGGAGTTCGAAAGGACCGAATCTCGGAGCTACGTTGCTATACTCTGGATCAAAGCTTGGTCTTTGATCCTGAGATTCGAGTGATTGTTTCCTTGGTGAAACAATCCCTCCGGCTATTATTTCCTTGGTAAAATAATACCCGTCATACTGCGTAGATCCGATCGGATCTAGATCGTGCGGTGGTCAACGGATCAACCATCGGCACAGGCAAACAACCCACGCAAGCGAGCGACCGCAAAACAGGAGCTCGCGATTTGTTCAACAAACAAGAAAAGTTGTAATTTTCATTTTTTTTGTTTGATTTTCATTGTAACCGGATCTTATAAAAAGACAGGATCTTTGTAACTCGAAAAGTTGTTATTTAAGAGTGCGATGGAATCATCAATGAAGAAAGCTACTATTTTTCCCGCGAACACTAATGAGTTGGCATATATGATTCGACCCAACAGACGAAAAAATACAACTCCGCTGCACTTCGTGAGTCGACTAAACGTGCACAGACCAGATATACACAGGAAAACTGAACTTTGAAGTGCCTTTAAAAATAGCAAATAAATTCAAAAAATTATGAACCTTTGGGAAATGTTTATAAACATGTAAATGAACATGTTACAAAAAGAATTTTTGGAATTGCACTTCACATTTGTAAAATATCATCATTTTGCAAAATAGTCCAAAAACATGAAAACTAAACATACATGTTTTGATATTTTGACTAAACTATGTTTTGAAACAATACAAAATGATTATATAGACTTAATAGAAGATGTATATCATTATTGTTAAGTCCATACACTAAGAAATCAATATGATCACAAAATTGCATATTCTATGCAATATATATTTAAACATAATAGAGTATGAAACATATGAGGATATTTGTTTCATTTCTATATAGTTAAACCAAAACACAATAATAAATATGAAATATGTAATCTTATATTTATAAACATGAAAACTCAAAACTATGTATGTATATATATAACTATATATATACATAGAAACCAAACATATATGTATATATGAAACTATATATACATGGAAACCAAAACTAAATCGTGTATATATATATATAACTATGTGTGTGTGTGTATGTGTGTGTGTGTGTGTG
>BQKN01065474.1:892948-919797 GCA_022839385.1 Asparagus kiusianus
TATATATATATATATATATATATATATATATATATAAACCAAAACTTATGTTGTATATATATAAATATATATCTACAAGGAAACCAATATAATGTGTGTGTATATATGATTGAGCTTAAAGTATCAACACACATAATATAAACCTAAACTAATGTTACCCAAGCTATCTTGATCTTCAATAAGCTTGACTTGATACACATGCAGATGAAGCTAGAACTTGAATCTTTACTTTGAATTACGTAGGCTTCACTCCACGATTCCGCCAACCTCCATTTGATATGATCGTTAAGGCGCAATCCATCCATCTTCCAACTTGTTGTTTGTCTACAATTGATACAAAAACACAAACACTAGATAAACAATATTAGAAGTAAATTGTTTGTAAATCATCATCAAAACAAGAAGGCCAACAATCTTCTCCTCACGATTTGACACTGTGGAGAACTTGCGTGGCAAGTTTTAAAGAACTCTTAATGAGTTGATAACTCTGAACGAGTTTGAAACTCTAAGAAAGAGTTGATTTAACCAAAATCGGTTTGTAAGCTAAGGACGAGCTCCTCATTGCTGAAGTTGAAGATGATCTCCGTTGGAGAATGATACCGATCCCTTCAGGCCCTTTCTGCTCCAAGAAATTCCAACCCTTAACTTGGTTGAGTTTCTTCTTATTTATAAGGGATTAAGGAGTGTAACCGCCCCCTTAATTCACTCCTAAGTGGGGCTGAATGGGGTGTAACCGCCCCCTTAAACTGCTCCCTAAATCATAGGGAAAACGGTTTTGAAACCATTCAATTCTTTGTTTTGAATGACTCAAACGCTAAAAAATAGCGTTCAGGGTCCAAACTCTGCGTTTTGAGCCTGGGACGTAGAGTTAAGCTCTTCATGAACTCTGGGTTTTGAGCCTGGGACACAGAGTTGAGCTCTGCAAGAACTCTGCATTTTGAGTCCACGAACTCTGCATTTTGATATTGTAATACAGGGATGACCTCTGTGTTTTGAGGTGGTAATGCAGGGAGTGCCTCTACGTTTTGCTTCTGGGAGTTTGGAACGCGGTGTAAAACCCCGTAAATTTGAATATTTTATGATAAATAATGATAAATATGTTATATAGTGAAAAATAATATATTTTGATGTTTGAATATGATAAGAATTAATTTAAGATCAATTCAATGTATATTTGTGAAAATATGAGTGCAAATGCACAAAACATGCACAAAGGCCAAAAGAGTGAAAATTTGGGAATAATGACCAGTTATGAGTTTTTATGTTTTTCACACTGATGCAGTTAGAATTTGGAAAAGTGTAAAAGACCAACATTGTAGGCCTCTTCAACAAATTTCCAATAAGTCTTAGATCACCTCATTCCGAGGTCGAATGAGAAAGTTACAGTCAAAATACAGAAGGTTATTTTCCTAGTCACACAAGGTTTCCTGGTTCGGGTCTAACAGGTTTGTTTCGGGTTTGCCTCTATAAATACCTGTATTTTTCATAAAAATTCCTTTTTTTTATCATATCTAAGAACCCTAACAGCCACCAAACCCCCATAAACCCTATTTTGAATTCTTGGAGAAGATTGGAGGCTTTCAAGTTGGGTTTTTGTTGATTTTTGGCTTTTGGAGTGGAGATCTCCTTCGGCATTGCTTCTAACAAGTTTTCCTACAACCCCAGGCGAGTATCATCTCTACTAATCCTCCTCCCAGTTTTTTTAAAATATTTTTGAAGAGTTTTTATTGAGTTTTATAGAGCCTAATCAATTAATTTGTGTATAAAAATCGGATCTTTTGTATACATGTATAAAGACTAGGTCTTTTCATGTTAAAGAGATTAAGCATGAATTTATAGAAGTATTTTAAGATCTGAAAATAATTTAAAACATTGTTTATCTGAATTTAGATGTCTTATTCTTCGTTTTAAATTTTCGTGCATGATTGAAGGTTTACATATGATTTCTTGTGCAAATAAACATGCTTGTTATGTTCTGCTGAAAATCTGCTGCACACATATACTATTGAACTAAAAATTTGAAATAACAAATGAAATCCAATTTGAACCAAAATAATGCCAATTGAAAGATATGTGAATCTAGTTTTCAAAACAGAAAACCATACATAAAGATAGTTTTCCTAGAGAAAGATATGCCCAATTTACTGATGATATATTCTACAGAAAATCTGCTGCACATATAAAATGTTTAACTGGAAATTAGAAATAACATATGAACTCCAAACTGAACCAAATCAGTGTCAAATGATAACTATGTGAGTCTAGTTTCTAAAACGAAAAACTATTCTTAAAAAGAGTTTGTTCAGAGAAAGATATTCTCAATTTACTAATAATATTTTCTGCAGAAAACTGCAGATGTGCTGATTTGAAATAAATTGATATATTATGTAAAGGTTTCTTGAGTTTCGCTCTTGTTTGTTATTTTTGAGAGTGTTTCTCGATCTTGTACTGTTATATTATAATAATTAAGAGTTGTTTAATATCTGGGATGATGATGGACTTCAGATGTGCACACGCACACCAAGATTTGTGCATGTATGCTATATTGTGTTAGATTGACACACTTTTGATACGAGTTAAATTGATAAACACTATGAATAATGATGTTTTATACATATCCGAAAATAGAAAGATGAAACCTATTTACCGCAGAACGATTGAGTAAGAGTATTACAATAGTATCGTTATTAAATGTATCCGGAATAGGAAAATAATAAATCATATTGTCGCAGAACGATTGAGTAAGAGTATTACAGTAGTATCGTTATTACATGTATCTGGAATAGGAAAATAATAAACCCTATTGCCACAGAACGATTGAGTAAGAGTATTACAACAGTATCGTTATTATATGTATTCAGAATAGGAAAATAATAAACCCTATTGCCGCAGAACGATTGAGTAACGAGCATTACAAAAGTATCGCTATAGTACAAGATGATGCACACATAGATAATTGATCAGTTGTAAGTTTTACTTTCCAGATAGATTGCCCGTGAGTAGGCTATTTCCTTTAAGAATTTGATACACCCGTTATGGACTGCAGATATATTTGTTTTAGCTTAGTTGGTATCCTCTTATATTAGAGCAGATCACTCGGACGTAATTCGAGATGAGATGATTATTCTTTATGTGGGAGTTTGGAGTATTTATCATTGATTATTTGTTTTTCATTCATAGAGAGTTATATGAATGATTTGATATATGTATGTACTAACTCTATTTTCTTATATACTCCTACCCCTTCCCCAAAGGAGAGGTAGTGATGATCTCGCTAGCGCTTTGACGCTCGTTGTTTTCCCCCCCTTTTTAGGTAGCAAGTCAGGCGCACGGAGAGTCGCAGGTTGATGGGATATTTTAGTTGTCCGTTTAGCTATTTATTATATTTTATAGTTATCGCAGAACTCCACATGTAGTTGATTATTTTCAGACTCCAGATTAGTATTTTATTTCATAGAGTTGAGAGCTATTGTAAGACTTTGGTTTTTTGACTAATTGTATTTGAGATTTAGTTCAGACTCAGAGATATATCTATTTTATTCTAGTTGGGCTCCTTATTGATATTCTTATGCTTCTTCTGTATTTATCCAGTGTTGTTCTATTTTTGTCTGTCTGTACCTTCACCTATTTTTTTTTTGTTTCCACTAGAGAGATAGTGATTGTGATGGTGAAACTTGTCATAACATGGTGGTTGGTGCTTGGCAGGTTTGACAATCGGGGTTTCACCTGGGACTGCAGCCTTGTGTGAACCCTAGGACATCATAGTTGGTATCATAGCTCTAGTTCCAGCATCCTTATGATCATTCCTGTGTCAAATTGTGGAGCTAGGATAGAGTTTCCTAGGATTCACGTATAGAGTCCGTTAGGAATTCCTAGAATGAGTGAGGACGATATGTGCGTATATCTTAAAATTTCAAAAAAAAAATAATGACAATTATTTTATGTTGATTTAAAGTATTTTCGTGAATACTATATGTTATGAATACGTATTGTGATACGTTATATATATGTATATATGTTTGCGATCTCACTTACTATGATCATAAGCTCTCCTCTCGATATTATAAATGTTGGAACGAGGATGCAGTCGAGATAAAACTCATACCCGGAGAGCTGGGCAAGCAGAGTCCGAGCTGCAGCAGGCTCCACAGTACTTGATCGATTTTATGGCACCGTTTGCAGAAACAGAGACTAGCAACACTCGAGGACGGAGTAGCGAGCCACATTACATTTTCTGGAGTTCCACCACCCGTTGTACCAATTGTACCTATTGAAGAGGTAATACTAATGATTATATTATCACAACCATTTGTTGATAGAGATACAGAGCAGGAGGCTTGGCTCTGTAAGAATAAGAAAGATGTCGGACACTGAGAACACCATAGTGCAAGGCACATTGCATTCATATGCAGCTTATAAATAAAAAAGAATATGTGAAAATTCCTTAACGTAGACACAGCACCAAACCAGAGGTTAAATATATTCAGCACAGAAGATATCACCGGAGAATAACAGCAAAGGATAGCTATAGTTTCAGATTTTCGTCGGGACAGTGAATATCACTTATTTGGGAAAATTTTGTTTACTTTTTCGACAAGTAGTTAGAGCTAGTTTGCTTAAAACAGTGAGATATGCATATAGTTAATTACGAAATCAAGACTAGCATGATGGCAATATCAAGGGTAAGAGGCCTATTATGGGATCTAAAGGACCCCAACAACGGGGTAAGGATTTTTACTATCAGTAATAAAGACATTACAAGAATAGCAAACATGGTTTGATAACACCACAACAGCGCATGATTCGGGACACATGATATAATTTTAATAAGATCGGACATAGAACAAAGAATTATCACAATATACCAGCAGGAGACTAGCATGATAGAGATCAGGGTCAATAATCTTAGGGTAGCAGTTACGGTCAGCATCAGAGGATAGATGTGCTACCGGTTATTCCGAGGATTTAGGGGCCTATAGGCCAGAATTGCGCTATTTAGAGTATTCATCAGTGTCAGATGGACCCATGTGTTTCACCGCCAGCAGTGTAGCAGGCGTCAGCCACCAGCAGAGTTTATGTAGTCGCGCCACGTGATCATAGTGTGAGCAGGGTTTTCGTAGTAAATTCTTATCCAGCTCGAATCTTGTTGATTCAGAAGCTTCACATTTTTTTATCAATCATGATGTTATGATTAGACAACAGCTTGTAGCGCAGCGTTTAGGCGTTCCATAATCAGTTTGTACTCTTCTAGGAGAGGTGTCCCTATTAGAGAGTATGTGTAGGAGGTGTGTCATCAGAATAAATGAGTTTGAGTTCATCTTTGACCTGGTCGTTTTGTGGATGTCGAACTTCGACGTCATTCTTGGTATGAAATGGTTATCATCCTACAATATCAGTATCGACTGTTTTGCTAAAACAGTACACTTGTGAGCATTCGTTGGGATTGTATAGATAGTAGCAACCTCATAGGGTAACCAGAATGAGGAGTCATTTCTCGCATACGTCAAAGAGGTGATGATACAGGATCGGGGTGCAGTTTTGAGCGAGACCGGAGTTGTCTTATTATATCAGGATGTCTTTCAGGACATACCTATGTTTTCTCCAGTGAGAGAGGTTGTTTCCCTGCATCGAGTTGTAGCAGGCACCGTACCGATTTTCCAAGCACCCTATCATATCTTATGGCACCCGCTGAGAGGAGGGAGCTACAGACTCAGGTAGATGAGTTGTTAACTCAGGGTTTTATTTGTCGGAGTCTTTTTCATGGGTGCACAGGTCTTCTTTGTGGGGAAGAAGGACTATAGCATGTGATTGTGTATCGATTATCGTGAGTTGAACAAGGTTATTTTCCGGATCACGGATCCACTATTGAGGATTTATGACTTGTTTGACTAGCTGCGTGGAGCGCAACATTTCTTGAAGATTGATCTTCATTCTAGTTATTTCCAGTTGCGATTGCGGTAAATGGATGTTTCTAAAACCGCATTTTCTGACTCGATATGGGTCTGTTGAGTTCTTGTTATGCTATTTGGGCTGACCAATGCACCCGTGGTATTCATGGATTTGATGAACCGGGTTTTTCGTCCATGTTAGGACCATTTCGTAGTCATTTTATTAACGACATCATTATCTTTTCGAGATCGGAGATAGAGCGCGAGCAACATCCTCTATTGGCATTGCGAGGATAGCGGACAATCAAGATTAGAGGCATCAGTGATACGCTGAGTTCAGTAAATACGAGTTTTGGCTATAAGAGATTAAATTTTTAGGCCACGTCATCAGCAGGTGGGACATAACAGTGGATCCAGCCATTGTTGAGGCTGTACTTGATTGGGAGCCACTAAGAACCATTACAGGGGTTCGTAGTTTTAGAATGGTATGAGAGAAAATTCATTCAGGACTTTTTGAAGATTGTGATACTACTTACACACCTTACAAAGAAGGGTGTATAGTTTGCTTTGGGCATAGGGTGCCAGGAAGCCTTTAAGACTATTAAGGCTACATAGACTATAATAACAATTTTGACTGTTCTAAACAGTGATACGACATTTGTCATTTACGCGAACACATCATTAGCAGGACTACGATGTGTTTTGATGCAGACCCGGAGGGTAAGGCTTATTTCGCGATAGTTTAGGCGCATCATAACAGATATACAGTACATCCATGCACAAGGAAAATGTACAAGGATCTGAAGAGGCATTTTTGGTGGAGTGGTATGCGCAGAGGGATTGTAGATTATATGACTAAGTGTTATACCTACCAATAAATTAAGACAGAACATCAGAGACATGCAGGAACCCTACAGTCTTTACCCATTCCTGAGTGGAAGTGGGCAGATATTTCCATAGATTTCATAGTGGGGTTGCCTAAGTCAAAGAAAGGAAATGATTCTATTTGAGTTATAGTGGACAGATTGACTAAGTCTGTACATTTATTACCAACGAGGACGACTTATACGACAGATATGTATGCGAGGATCTTCATTCGGGAGATTGTTAGATTACATGGAGTTTCAGAGACGATTGTATCAGATCGGGGCTCAGGCTTCACATCTTATTTTTGGAGGAGTTTCCAGGATGCTTTTGACAGTCAGTTGTCATTTAGCAAAGTTTTTCACCCCCAGACAGATGGTCAGACCGAGAGGGTGAATCAGATCTTAGAGGACATGCTGAGAGCATGCATTATGGATTTTCAGGGTAGCTGGGAGGATCACATCCCACTGATTGAATTTGCATATAATAATAGTTATCAAGCTACCATCAGGATGGCACCGTATGAAGCTTTGTACAGGAGACCTTACAGATCACCTATATGTTGGGCAGAGCCAGAGGATAGTTTATTGATTGGTCCAGAGTTAGTTAGACAGACCACAGAGAAGGTGGCATTGATTCGAGAGCGCATTCTTACGATGCAGAGTCGGCAAAAGAGCTATGCAAATCAGAGGAGACAACCTTTAGAGTTCCAAGTCTGAGACTCGGTTATGTTGAAAGTATCACCGATGAATGGCGTTCAGCGATTCGGTAGACGGAGGAAGCTTTCCCCGAGATATGTTAGTCCTTTCAAGATCATCGAGCGCATTAGAGCTGTTTCTTACATATTAGATCTTCCAGCATCGATGTCGAGTGTACCTGATGTCTTTCATGTTTCGATGCTTAAGAAGCATCTGCGGGATGATGAGCAACAGAGAGTGATTGATTCATCATAGATTGAGATTCAGGATGACTTGACTATCATAGAGATTTCGGTATGCATACTTGCTAGAGAGAATAAAAAGCTTAGGAATAAAGTCATTCCATTAGTGAAAGTTCAGTGGAACCGGTAAGGAGCCGAAGAGATTTCTTGGGAGCGCGAGGAGGATGTTCGTCACGACTACCCGTACCTGTTTGGGCAGGTATGATGTTGATAAATTCTTATGCTTATGTGCTTTGATAGTTGTCTTTATCTATGTTGTTTAGTCACATTTATATTTATCTTTAACACTAGAATGGAGATATTGTCACCTGATCCTTAATCATTTGAAACATATGGTATATACATGAGGGTTTCCTTGTTTGGATTATTTCGCTCGACGTACCAATTTCGTTTAATTAGGGATTTAGGAGAGAAGGTTTGCATTCTAGGTTGTTAACTTTAAATATCATTGTGCTAATACTATGAGATGGATGAAGAAGGAATTCTTAATATGAATTACACATTCTTATTGTGTTTCTCTAGTTTTTAAGCTTTGAGATGCGATTGTGGAATTTCGGGGACGAAATTCTTTTAAGGAGGGAAGAATGTAAAACCCCGTAAATTTGAATATTTTTTGATAAATAAAGATAAATATGTTATATAGTGAAAAATAATGTATTTTGATATTTAAATATGATAAGCATTGATTTAAAATCAATTCAATGAATATTTGTGAAAATATGAGTGCAAATGCACAAAACATGCACAAAGGCCAAAAGTGTGAAAATCCAGGAATAATGACTAGTTATGAATTTTTATATTTTTCATACCGATGTAATTAGAATTTTGAAAAGTGTAAAAGACCAAAGTTGTAGGTCTCTTCAACATATTTCTATTAAGTCTTAGATCACCTCATTCCGAGGTCGGATAAGAAAGTTACAGCCAAAATATAGAAGATTATTTTCCTAGTCAGACTAGGTTTTCTGGTTCGGGTCTAACAGGTTTGTTTCGGGTTTGCCTCTATAAATACCTATATTTTTCACGAAAATTCCTTTTTTTATCATATCTAAGAACTCTAACAACTACCAAACCCCCATAAACCCTATTTTGAATTCTTGGAGAAGATTGGAGGCTTTTAAGTTGGGTTTTTGTTGATTTTTGGCTTTTGGAGTGGAGATCTCCTTCGGCATTGCTTCTAACAAGTTTTCCTACAATCCCAGGCGAGTATCATCTCTACTAATCCCCCTCTTAATTTTTTAAAAAATATTTTTGAAGAGTTTTTAATGAGTTTTATAGAGCCTAATCAATTAATTTGTGTATAAAAATCGGATCTTTTGTATATATGTATAAATACTAGGTCTTTTCATGCTAAAGAGATTAAGCACGAATTTATAGAAAGATTTTAAGATCTAAAAATAATTTAAAACATTGTTTATCTGAATTTAGATGTCTTATTCTTGGTTTTAAAGTTTCGTGCATGATTGAAGGTTTACATATGATTTCTTGTGCAAATAAACATGATTATTATGTTCTGCTGAAAATCTGCTGCACATATATACTATTGAACTAGAAATTTTAAATAACAAATGAAATCCAATTTGAACCAAAATAATGCCAATTGAAAGATATGTGAATCTAGTTTTCAAAACAGAAAACCATACCTAAAGATAGTTTTCCTAGAGAAAGATATGCTCAATTTACTAATGATATATTCTGCAGAAATCTGCTGCACATATAAAATGTTTAACTGGAAATTAGAAATATCATATGAACTCCAAACTGAACCAAATAAGTGTCAAATGATAACTATGTGAGTCTAGTTTCCAAAACGAAAAACTATTCTTAAAAAGAGTTTGTCCAGAAAAAGATATTCTAAACTTACTAATGATATGTTTTGCAGAAAACTACAGATGTGCTGATTTGAAATAAATTGATATATTACGTAAATGTTTCTTGAGTTTCGCTCTTGTTTGTTATTTTTGAGAGAGTTTCTTGATGTTGTACTATTATATTATAATAATTAAGAGTTGTTTAATACCTGGGATGATGGTGGACTTCAGATGTGGACACGCACACCAAGATATGTGCATGTATGCTATATTGTGTTAGATTGACACACTTTTGACACGACTTAAATTGATAAACACATATGAATAATAATGTTCTATACGTATCATGAAATAGGAAGATGAAATCTATTTGCCGCAGAACGATTGAGTAAGAGTATTACAATAGTATCGTTATTAAATGTATCCGGAATAGGAAACTAATAAACCCTATTGCCGCAGAACGATTGAGTAAGAGTATTACAATAGTATCGTTATTACATGTATTCGAAATAGGAAAATAATAAACCCTATTGCCGCAGAATGATTGAGTAAGAGTATTACAACAGTATCATTATTATATGTATCCGGAATAGGAAAATAATAAACCCTATTGCCGCAGAGCGATTGAGTAACGAGCATTACAAAAGTATCGCTATAGTACAAGATGATGCACACGTAGATAATTGATCAGTTGTAAGTTTTACTTCCCAGATAGATTGCCCGCGAGTAGGCTATTTCCTTTGAGAATTTGATACACCCGTTATGGACGGCAGATATATTTGTTTTAGCTTAGTTGGTATCCTCTTATATTAGAGCAGGTCATTCGGACGTAATTCGAGATGAGATGATTATTCTTTATGTTAGAGATTAGAGTATTTATCATTGATTATTTGTTTTTCATTCATAGAGAGTTATATGAATGATTTGATATATGTATATACTGACTCTATTTTCTTATATACTCCTACCCCTTCCCTTGGGGAGAGGTAGTGATGATCTCGCTAGCGCTTTGACGCTTGTTGTTTTTCCCCCCTTTTCAGACAGCGAGTCAGGCGCACGGAGAGTCGCAGTTTGATGGGACATTTTAGTTGTCCGTTTAGCTATTTATTATATTTTATAGTTATCGCAGAACTCCACATGTAGTTGATTATTTTCAGACTCCAGATTAGTATTTTATTTCAAAGAGTTGAGAGCTATTGTAAGACTTTGTTTTTTTTGACTCATTGTATTTGAGATTTAGTTCAGACTCAGAGATATGTCTATTTTATTCCAGTTTGGCTCAAAATTGATATTCTTATGCTTCTTCTGTGTTTATCCAGTGTTGTTCTATTTCTATTTTTGCCTGTCTGTAACTTCACCTATTTTTTTTTTGTTTCCACTAGAGAGATAGTGATTGTGATGGTGAAACTTATCATAGCATGGTGGTTGGTACTTGGTAGGTTTGACAATCCGGGTTTCACCTAGGACTGCAGCCTTGTGTAAACCCTGGGGCGTCACACGCGGCCACGAGCTATGTGTTTTGAATCTGGGACGCAGAGGTGAGCTCTGCGTTTGGATTTGAAGAGACTGTCAATTTGTAGTCTCTTTTTCTAAAGCGTTGCAAAGTCCGTCACCTTGTAATCTTCGTCTTGGCTCCTTAAAAATATGAGAGTCGTCAGATTATAGCTTCCGATGTTGATTGTGAAGGCTGTTGATTAGAGAAAGTCTTTAAATTTTAGCTATCTGGAAACCATCAAATTATAACTTCCATCATCAGTGTTTGATGGGGATCAACTATCTGTTGTAATTTTTAGATAGCCTACAGTGAGGTTGCCTAAGTCAAAGAAAGAAAATGATTCTATTTGGGTTATAGTAGACAGACTGACAAAGTCTGCACATTTCTTACCAGTGAGGATGACTTATACGGCAGATATGTATGCGATGATCTTCATTCGGGAGATTGTTAGATTGCATGGAGTTCCGGAGACGATTGTATAAGATTGGGGCTCAGTCTTCATATCTCATTTTTGGAGGAGTTTTTAGGATGCTTTTAGCAGCAAGTTATCATTTAGTAGTGTTTTTTACCCCCAGACAGATGGTCAGACCGAGAGGGTGAATCAGATCTTAGAGGACATGTTGAGAGCGTGCATTTTGGATTTTCAGGGTAGCTGGGAGGATCACATCCCACTGATTGAATTTGCATATATTAATAGTTATCAAGCTACCATCGGGATGACACCGTATGAAGCTTTATACGGGAGACCTTGCAGATCGCCTATATGTTGGGCAGAGCCAGAGGATAGTGTATTGATTGGTTCGTAGTTAGTTAGACAGACCACAGAAAAGGTGGCATTGATTCGAGAGCGTATTCTTATAGCCCAGAGTCGGCAAAAGAGCTATGCAGATCAGCTGAGACGACCTTTAGAGTTTCATGTCGGAGACTTAGTTATATTGAAAGTTTCACCGATGAAGGGCGTTCAGCGTTTCGGTAGACGGGGAAAGCTTGCCCCGAGATATGTTGGTCCTTTCAGGATCATCGAGCCATTGGAGCTGTTTCTTATAGTTTAGACCTTCCAGCATCGATGTCAAGTGTACACGATGTTTATCATATTTTGATGCTTAAGAAACATCTGCGGGATGAAAAGCAGCAGAGAGTGATTGATTCACCAGAGATTGAGATTCAGAATGACTTGACTACCGTAGAGATTCCGGTATGCATACTTGCTAGAGAGAATAAAAAGTTTAGGAATAAAGTTATTCCATTAGTGAAAGTTTAGTGAAACCGGCAATGAGCCGAAGAGATTTCTTGGGAACACGAGGAGAATGTTCGTTGCGACTACCCGCACCTATTTGGACAGGTATGATGTTGATAATTTATTATTCCTATATGCCTTGATAGTTGTCATTATCTATGTTGTTTAGTCACATTTATATTTATCTTTAACACTAGAATGGGGATATTGTCACCTGATCCTTAATCATTTGAAACATATGGTATATACATGAGGGTTTTCTTATATGGATTATTTCGCTCGACGTACCAATTTAATTTATTTAGGGATTTAGGTGAGAATGTTTGCATTCTAGGTTGTTAACATTAAATATCATTGTGCTAATACTATGAGATGGATGCAGAAGGGTTTCTTTGTATGAAATACACCTTCTTAATGAGTTTTCCTAGTTATTAAGCTTTGTGATGCGACTGTGGAATTTCGAGGACGAAATCCTCATAGGGGGGTGAATGTAAAACCCCGATAATTTTTTGAATGATATATTAATATGAGATTAATTATGATATATGGATATTTAGTATGATAAATATCATTTAAAGGTATATGAGTATAATACCAGGTGTTTTGAGTATGAACGAGTTCATACATGAGAGAGAAAAGTGTTGAAACATGCACAGTGGCCGAGTTTTTGAGAAACTGGAAATGCCCATTCTGGTTGACCGCCACGGTCGATCGTAGCCGGTCGACCGCCAGGGTCGACCGCAAAACCTGCAGAGAGCTGTTTCCCCTATTTTGAGTTGGTTTCGGATTTCTAAACCCATACAGAGAGTTGTTTCCCCTATTTTGAGTTGGTTTCGGATTTCTAACCCATATTCGTTTCCTTGATATATATATGAGTTTTTCATGTTTTTCTCAGTTTTCCTAAGAACCCTAACAGCCACCAAACCCCCCAAACCCTAGTTTGATTTCTTGGAGAAGATTGGAGGCTTTCGAGCGGGATTTTTCTTTGTTTTTGGCTTTTGGAGTGGAGATCTCTTTCAACCTTGCTTCTAAAACATTTTTTGACAATCTCAGGCGAGTATCATCTCTCCTAATCCCCCTCTCAGTTTTCAAAATGTTTTTAAAGAGATCTAAACATGTTTTGAAGAGCCTAAACGACTAGATTATGAATAAAAGATAACTCTTTTGTATTATATGTATAAATATTAGGTCTTTTCATGCTAAAAAGGTTGAGAACCATTTTACAGATGTATTTAAGATCTGAAGATAATTTTAAAACACGGTTAATCTAAAGAAAGAAGTTTGATTATTCGTTTTGAGCTTTTGTGCATGTTTTAGGGTTTTGAATATAAATTTAAATGCATAAAACCATCCTACATATGTTGATTTTGTTTCCAGAAGTTTATATCTACTGTGACATGCTTGTATGCAAGATTCATGATGTTTTTATCATGTTTGAATCACAAAAACATGACGTGAACACGACACATGTTAAATCTAGAGAAAACTGTAAATCTGGCTCACGGTCGACCGCCACAGTTGACCGCGTGCAGGACAGAGACTTAGGTAGCCTCTGGAACCCATCGCGGTTGACTGCCACGGTCGACCGCCAGTCTGATGTTAGCCTGTGCATCGTTTTGGTTTGATTTCGGTTTGTCGAGTGTTTCTCTTAATCTTGTGATGATTAACTACAATGTTAAGACTTGTTAAACACCTGGGATAATGGTGAACTTCAAATGTGGACACACACACCGAGATTGGTGCATGTATGCTTAGATTGTGTTAGATTGACACACTTTTGGCACAAGTTAAATTGATAAACACATATGAAGAGTGTTGTTCTATATGTATCTGGAAATATGGAGATGAAACCTATTTGTCGCAGAACGATTGAGTAAGAGTATTACAATAGTATCGTTATTACATGTATCCGGAATAGGGAGATAAATAAATCCTAGTGCCGCAGAACGATTGAGTAAGAGAATTAAAAGAGTATCGCTATAGCACAAGATGATGTACACATGAATATTTGATCAGTTGTAAGCTTTACTTCCATGATAGATTACCCGCGAGTAGGGTATTTCCTTTGAGATTTTGGCACACCCGTTATGGACGACAGTTATATTCATTTTGGTTTGGTTGGCATCCTCTTATATTAGAGCAGGCTACTCGGATGAAGTTCGAGATGAGATATTTATTCTTTATGTTGGAGATTTGAGTATGTTTCCTTGACTATTTGTTTTTCATTCATAGAGAGCTATATGAATGATTTGATATATGTATGTACTAATTTTATTTTCTTATATACTCCTACCCCTTCCGCTGGGGAGAGGTAGTGATGATCTCTCTAGCGCTTTGACGCTCGTTGTTTACCCCCTTTCAGAAGCGAGTCCGGCGCACGCAAAATCGCAGGTTGATGAGACTTCTTAGTTGTCCATTTAGCTACTTATTATACTTTGTAGTTATTGTAGAACTCCACATGTAGTTGATTATTTTCAGACTCTAGATTGGTATTTTATTTTAGAGTTGAGAGCTATTGTGAGACTTTGTTTATTTAACTCATTGTATTTGAGATCTAGCTTATACTCAGAGATATTTCTATTCTATTTCAGTTGGGCTCATTATTGATGTTTCTCATGCTTCTTCTGTGTATATCCAGTGTTATTCTATTTCTATTTTTGCCTGTATGTACCTTCACCTATTTATTGTTTCCACTAGAGAGATAGTGATTGTGATGGTGAAACATGTCGTAGCATGGTGGTTGGTTCTTGGCAGGTTTGACAATTCAGGTTTCACCTGGGACTGCAGCCTTGTGTGAACCCTGGGGCGTCACATCTAACTAGTTATTTAACTATGGAGATGAGTTTGGATGCAAGTGATCTTTCTTTAATATCATGTGCAAGCATCTAAAACAAGCAGCAAGAAATCCATGAGCACAAAAAACTCGTTCTCCCTCGCCACACGTCGATGATTTTCCCTCGCGTCGGTATTTTGCTTCACAAAGCTCTCCAAACTCATAAGAATAAGATCTAGGGTTTTTAAGAGGAGAGGGTGGCTGCTAGGGTTCATAGATATGCTAAAAAATAAATTTTCGTGAAAAACATAGGTATATATAAAGGCAAACCAGAAATAACCATGTTTGACCCGAACCAGGAAACCTAGTCTAACTAGGAAAACAACCTTCGGTATTTTGGCTATAACTTCCTCATCCGACCTCAGAATTAGGTGATCTAAGATTTGTTGGAAATATAAAGAAGGGACCTACAACTTTATTCTTTTATACTTTTCCAAATTCTAATTATATCGGTACATAAAATATAAAAACTCAAACTGGTCATTTCCCCAGATTTCTCTCTTTTGACCTTTGTGCATGTTTTGTGCATTTGCACTCATATTTTCACAATTATACATTGAAATAATTTCAAATCAATTATTATCATACTCAAACATCAAAAAATGTTATTTTTTACCATATAACATATTTATCATTATTTATCATAAAATATTCAAATTTTTGGGGTTTTACATTCTTCCCCCTTAAAAGATTTCGTCTCCGAAATTCCGCAACGTATCTTAGGAATTAATAATATGAGAAAAGCACTGAGAGAGGATAATTCAGACAAGGAAACCCTCCTGTACACATCTCATACCATTAATTCCCAAATATGAATCACTACCAATATCTATGCTTAACAATCTAAAATATGAATACTCCCACTTAACCCCTAACTAAATGAAAGTAGTACGTTAGGTGAAAAATCCAAACAAAGAACCCCCATATTTATACTGTTTGATATCATGTCTCCATGATATAATTTTGATGATAACAATTTATTTATAACATGAATCACTATGTGTATTATGGTGCACTAACATTTCAGTACAGATTTCAACATGAACAAGTGCAAGTTGAGTTCAAGGCATAATGAAGTAAATAAAATGAAGAGCTTATGTATCAATGTAATTTTTTATACATTTTCTTACTTATAAATAATTGTTCAAGCCTTGATCACTCACACATACACACACATAGAGATTAGAACACAATAACGCAGGCTTAATGTGTTGATTAACAATGGAAATCCCCTATGTTAACCATTAGAGTATTTAGTTAATCATCGAGTCTAAAAATATTTCATACATTACATTTTTACTTCTTAATAGTCGACTAATTAGTTTAGTAGTCGACTCCTAAAGTCTAAGAACAAATATAAGTTTCTGTAAAATTACAGAGTAGTCGACTACTAAGGATTATAGTCGACTACTCAGCTTTGAAATTTGATTTACAGAATTATTGTTTTACAATATAGTCCACTATAACTAACTATAGTCGACTACTGAGCTTTGAAATTTATATTATAGAACATTTATTTTACAGAGTAGTCGACTACTCAGGATTATAGTCGACTACTCAGCTTTGATATTTCAAATTCAGACTTTCTGTTCTACAGAGTAGTCGACTAATGAACTTTATAGTCGACTACTAAGATAGTTTTTCTGAATGTTTTAGGTTTGAATTTGAAACATTTTTTGGCCGTTTATATCCGTTTAATGAGTTCAAAAATATGTCTTTTCAAGGGATATAAATAGGTTAGAAGTTCAGAATTTTGAATCACGAAAATATACTTACAAGATTGAATTTTTATGAAACTCAAGTGAATAAAAATCTGATTTTTACTTGAGTATTGAGAAAAACAAAATTCTGAAACAAAAGGTGTTCATCTTCATTTATACAAGATTTTAAAAAGAATTCAGAGAACAAAAGAGTCTATAAGCCACTGTTGCACATCACAAACTTATCAATGCTTATAGGAGATTTGTACATTGATTCAAGGAAATGATTCTCTCAAGTGTGAGAGGTGTAATCTCTTGGTGAAGAGATTGGTTGCAATTTACATAGTCTTACAAATTGGTCAAGTTTGAGTTATGATTTTGTAAGTTTATTCAAAATCATAGTGGAAACTCTCAAGCGGGATTTGCTTGGGGACTGGATGTACTCCGGGAAGGTGGAACCAGTATAAAATCCTTATGTTTATATTGTTAATTTTCTATGATTGTCATTTTTTCTTTGTTATTTATTATCTACTTTGCATAAAAGTTTATAAAACACTATTCACCCCCCTCTAGTATTTTTAGTGTGATTAGATCAGTACCTACATTTGGTATCAGAGCGAGGTTGAAGAAATGACATCATCATCAGATTCAACTTCAAAATTCAAGGAAAGTGTAAAACCCCGTAAATTTGAATATTTTATGATAAATAATGATAAATATGTTATATGGTACAAAATAATACATTTTGATGTTTGGATATGATAAGAATTGATTTGAGATCAATTCAATGTATATTTGTGAAGATATGAGTGCAAATGCACAAAACATGCACAAATGCCAAATAGTGAAAATCTGGGAATAATGACCAGTTATGAGGTTTTATATTTTTCACATCGATGAAGTTAGAATTTGGAAAAGTGTAAACAACCAAAGTTGTAGGTCTCTTCAGCAGCTTTCTAACAAGTCTTAGATCACCTCATTCCGAATTCGGATGAGAAAGTTATAACCAAAATACCGAAGGGGTATTTTCCTAGTCAGACTAGGTTTCCTGGTTCGGGTGTAACAGGTTTGTTTCGGGTTTATCTCTATAAATACCTGTATTTTTTCATGAAAATTCCTTTCTTTTATCATATCTAAGAACCCTAACAGCCACCAAATCCCCATAAACCATATTTTGAATTCTTGGAGAAGATTTGAGGCTTTCAAGTTGTGTTTTGTTGATTTTTGGCTTTTGGAGTGGAGATCTCCTTCGACGTTGCTTCTAACAAGTTTTTCCTTTAACCCCAGGCGAGTATCATCTCTACTAATCCCCATCCTAGTTTTTAAAATATTTTTGAAGAGTTTTTAATAAGTTTTATAGAACCTAATCAATTATTTTGTATGTAAAAAATGGATCTTTTGTATATATGTATAAAGACTAGGTCTTTTCATCTTAAAGAGAGTAAGCACGAATTTACAGAAGTATTTTAAGATCTGAAAATAATTTAAAATATTTTTTATCTGAATTTATATGTCTTATTCTTCTTTTTAAAGTTTCTTGCATGATTGAAGGTTTACATATGATTTCTTGTGCAAATAATCATGCTTGTTATGTTCTGCTGAAAATCTGCTGCACATATATACTATTAAACTAGAAATTTGAAATAACAAATGAAATTCAAATTGAACCAAACTAATTCCAATTGAAAGATATGTGAATATAGTTTTCAAAACAGAAAACCATACCTAAAGATAGTTTTCCTAGAGATAGATATGTTCAATTTACTGATGATAGGTTCTGCAGAAAATCTGCTGCACAAATAAAATGTTTGACAGAAAATTAGAAATATCATATGAACTCTAAACTGAGCCAAATCAGTGGAAAATGATAGCTATGTGAGTCTAGTTTTTGAAACGAAAAACTATTCTTAAAAACAGTTTGTCCAGAGAAAGATATTCTCAATTTACTAATGATATGTTCTGCAGAAAACTGCAGATGTGCTGATTTGAAATAAATTGATATATATATTACGTAAAGGTTTCTTGAGTTTGGCTCTTGTTTGTTATTTTTGAGAGAGTTTCTCAATCTTGTACTGTTATATATAATGCTTAAGAGTTGTTTAACATCTGGGATGATGATGAACACCAGATATGGACACGCAAACCGAGATATGTGCACGTACACTTAGATTATGTTGTGTTAACACACTTTTTGTCTCATGTTGAGCTGATGAATACATATGAAAGAGTATAGTTATTTTATGTATCAAGAAATAGGGAGATAAAACCTATTTGCCGCAAAACGATTGAGTAAGATTATTACAAAAGTATCGTTAATTCATGTATCCGAAAATAGGAAGATAAAACCTATTTGCCGCAGAACGATTGAGTAAGAGTATTACAAAAGTATCATTAATTCATGTATCCGGAAATAGGGAGATAAAACCTATTTGCCGCAGAACGATTGAGTAAGAGTATTACAAAATTATCGTTAATTCATGTATCCGGAAATAGGGAGATAAAACCTATTTGCCGCAGAACGATTGAGTAAGAGTATTACAATAGTATCGTTATTTCATATATCCGGGATAGGAAGATAAAACCTATTGCCGCAGAACGATTGAGTAATAGTATTACAACAGTATCGTTATTATATGTATCCGGAATAGGAAAATAATAAACCCTATTGCCGCAGAGCGATTGAGTAACGAGCATTACAAAAGTATCGCTATAGTACAAGATGATGCACACATAAATATTTGATCAGTTGTAGGCTTTACTTCTATGATAAATTGCTCGCGAATAGGGTATTTTCTTTGAGATTTTGATGCACCCGTTATGAAAGGCAGATATATTTATTTTAGCAATTGTTAATATCCTCTTATATTAGAGCAGGTCACTCGGACGTAATTCGAGATGAGATGATTATTCTTTATGTTGGAGATTGGAGTATTTATCATTGATTATTTGTTTTTCATTCATAGAGAGTTATATGAATGATTTGATATATGTATGTACTGACTCTATTTTCTTATATACTCCTACCCCTTCCCCTGGGGAGAGGTAGTGATGATCTCGCTAGCGTTTTGACGCTCGTTGTTTTCCCTCCTTTCAGGCAGCGAGTCTGGCGCACGGAGAGTTGCAGGTTGATGGGACATCTTAGTTGTCCATTTAGTTACTTATCATATTTTGTAGTTATTGTAGAACTCTACATGTAGATGATTATTCTCAGAATCTAGATTGGTATTTTATTTCATAGAGTTGAGAGCAATTGTGAGACTTTGTTTATGTGACTCATTGTATTTGATATTTAGTTCATACTAAGAGATATGTCTATTTTATTTCCAGTTGGGCTCATTATTCATTTTTCTTATGCTTCTTCTGTGTATATCTAGTGTTGTTCTATTTCTATTTTTACCTGTCTGTACCTTCACCTATTTATTATTTCCACTAGAGAGATAGTGATTGTGATGGTGAAACTTGTTATAGCACGGTGGTTGGTGCTTGGCAGGTTTGACAATCCGGCTTTCACCTGGGATTGCAGCCTTGTGTGAACCCTGGGGCGTCACCGAAAGACACTCTACAAATCGTCCACCAATGTTTGATGGACTGAATTACAACTATTTGTAGTGTCGGATAAAAATTTATCTCTAATCAATTAGCTATGAACTTTGGAACGTTGTGGAAACTAAATATGAAAAGTCAATCACTCCCTTCGCGGAATGGATAACATCTCAAAGAAATAATGCAAACTTAGACTCCAAAGCTGTGAATGCAATATTTTGCGCTCTTGACAAGAATCAGTTCAATTGGGTGTCAACGGTCACATCTGCTTATGATATTTGACACACACTTGAGGTAACTCATGAAGGTACAAGTAAGGTTAAAGAATCTAAAATTTCTATTCTTGTACACATGTTTGAATTATTTAGAATGAAGGAAAAGAATTTACACAAGTGGAAATGGTGCGAAAGATCCTTCGTTCTCTTACTCCACAATAGAAAAAGAAAGTGGCCGAAATAGGAGAAGCAAATGACTTGTCAACACTTTCGGTAGAAAACCTCATTGGAAATCTCATGGCCTACGAAGTCCAAATTGAAGATAGAAAGAATGAAGATGAAATTAAGAACAAGAAAGTGCTTGCATTCAATACTACTTCAGATACGAAAGATTCGGATGATGATGAAGAAATGAGCATGTTTGAACGCAAATTTAGAAAATTCATAAAACGAGGTAAGTTCAAATCTAAAAATTTAAATTCAAATAACTTATTTTGTTTCAAGTGTAATAAACCAGGGCATATGAAAAAAGATTGTCCATTGTTGAAAAATAAACAAAAGTCAAATTATTTCAACAATATTCAAAACAACAAGAAAAGGAAGGCCTTGGCGGTTACATAGGATGAAAGTGATGATTCTTCTTCTTCCGATAAAGAAAGTAAAGGAAAGGAAAGTGCTCATATGTGCTTTGTGGCACAAGATGAAGTAAGTGACAAAGAAGAGCTTTTAGATGCTTTCAATGAATTATATGAAGCATTTTTTAGATTAAAGGCTTCACATAATTTTCTTAAAGGTGAAAATAAAAGATTACTTGAAGAAGTTTCTGATTTTAATTCTTCCGCTTTTGTTAATTCTCAAATAATTGAATTAAAAGAGGAAAATGAATCATTACTTAAAGAAAATCATGCTTTGTCAAATTAGAATGTTTATCTAAAATCAGCATGCAATAATTTAAAAATTCGCATTAATGTTTTAGATAAAGATATTTCTTATATTAAATTAAAATATGATGATATATGTTTGAATGTTAGTAAATTCAATAAAGGTAAAGAAAATCTTAAGAGTTTACTTTCATTTCAAAAAGAATCTCAAAAGACAAAAGGTTTGGGTTTTCATTAATAATAATATTTCTAAGAAAACTATTTTTGTAAAACCAATTAGTAAGTTACATGAACATAATGTCAAAAACAATGATTTATATGAAAAGAAATCAAAATATTTATCTATTTGGATTCCTAAGGAATTAAGTTCTTTAAAGAAAAAGTGTTATATTTCTAATTTTATTAAAGAAGTTTGTTTATCAAATAATTATCTAGGCAAATCAAACTCTTTATGGGTTTGGTTTCCTAAAGGCTAATTTCATAGACCCAACATAACATGGGTACCAAAATTATAAATTTTTATCATTTCATGTACCTAATAAAAACAGGTGGATTTTGGATAGCGGTTATTCTAAACATATGACTAGAAATATTTAATTGTTGTCATCTTGCAAAATAAAGATGGTGGCACTTTCACTTTTTGAGATAACTGTTGGCCTTCTTGTTTTGATGATGTTTAACAAATAATTTACTACTAATATTATTTGTCTAGTGTTTGTATTTTCGTATTTATTATAGACAAACAATATGTTGGAGGATAGATGGAATTACGCATTCACGATCATATCCAATGGAGGTTGGCGAAATTGTGAAGTGAAGCAATGCAATTCAAGTTGAAGATTCAAGTTTAAGCTTCATCCGCAAGTGTGACAAGATAGAGCTTCGTTGAAGATCACAAGCTTGGGTATATGTAGTTTAGGTTTTTATATTATGTGTGTTAAGTACTCTAAGCTCAATATTATACACACACATTATTTTGGTTTCTATGTATATATAGTTATATATATATATATACATATATGTTTTGGTTTGATAGGTTTCAAGTTTTAATATAAAACAATTGAATACAATTGAAAATACATTTCTTGTTTCATACTTATATGCATACATATGATTTCATCTATATCAATTTTATTTAGTTCAATGAAATCATGTTTATTATTTTGAAAGTTTGCAAAACAAGTATTTTTGTGAAAATATTGTTTTCTCGGTTTATGGACTTAACAATATTCATATACATATTTTATTAAATCTACAAAATCATTTTGTAATGTTTCAAAACATGGTTAAGCTAAAATTTCAAAACTCATATGTTTACATTTTCATAGTTTGGAATATTTTGCAAAATGATGATATTTTTCATTTGAGAGGTTCGTTTTGAAAACCAGTTTTTTTAGCATGTTTATTATCATGTCTATAATCATTTTCCAAAGTTTTATATTTTTCTGAATTTGTTTGATATTTTTAAACAGGTTTTTAAAATCAGAAAAACAATTTTCAAACTTGTATTTTCATGTGTCAGTTTGCGGTCGACTGTCACGGTCGATAGCCTTGAGTCTAGAGACTCAATATGTGTTTTGATGGCTCGCGGTCGACGGTGACGGTCGATCGGATCAAGTCCAAATTGTTTCGCGGTCGATCGCCACGGTCGACCGGATGTTTTTCCAGAGCCCAGTTTTGCCTTTTTGTTGCTCGCGGTCGACCGCGAGTTTTCCACGGTCGACTGCCGATCGACCAATGACTATTTTTGGTACAGAATCAGATTTCTGATTCTTGGACTTTTTGGTATTTTCCTTTGGGCTTTTTGCTGTTGTTTTCTCTTCCTATATAAAGCCTCAAACCCCTTTTATCTGAGCAACCAATGAAATGTTTTTAAACAAGTTTTAAAAGAGTTATAACAAGGGTTTAAGTTTGGTTTAAAGGTGTTTTGGTTTATGAAGATTGGTTCATAAGTGGAGGAGATCATCTAAATTGTTTGAGCTTAATCATAATCCATCTCTCTATCTTGTTTTAGAGAAGTTTTCTAAACTCTATTTCTAGCTATTTATTGTTTTGTTCATAATTTTTTTAAGCTAGATTTCATTTGAGTTTAGTTGATTTGATTTCACTCATTGTTTACACACACCCACTTGAGCTTATTATATTTTCATACATAGTATAATTGGGTTGGTGAGAGTTGTAACAATTGAGTGTGAGCTTTCATTGTGTTCTCATCCATATTAGAGAACAATCATTTGTTGTATTGTGCTTATTGTGAGGTTCACCTTGTAATACACTTGTACACCTAGAGGAGTGTGTGGTGAGAGACGGGGTCGAATCCAAGAGGAGTGGCGTCGGTTGACAGGCCTAGGGAGAGGTTGCATCCGAGCACTTAAGGAAGAGGACACGGGCTAGAAACCTACACTTAGTGTGTATAGTGTGATTGCATAGTGATTGTTTGTGAGAATTTTCGGTGAACTTGTAAACCGAGTGTGTAGAAATTCCGGCTTCCAAACCAGGTTGTGATAGTGGATTTATTCCCGAAAGTGGGGAGCGGAGACGTAGGACGGAAGGTCCGAACTCCGTGATCATATTGTGTGTTTGCATTATTTATATTGCCCTATCACAATTGTATCTTTAGTTTAGTTTGTTTACCCTTGTGTAATTTATATATATCCTTGCATTTATCTCATAGTATATCTTATTGCTAGGATATATCCCTTGTTCATATTGCTTATCCTAGCTCATATATCTTGTTGTATTTTATACTTGCTAGGATAATCTGTTAATAGTTTTAATTGGCATAAAATCGGATTAGATTAGCATAAGACCCTAATCACCCCCCTCTAGGGTCTAACAATTAGTATCAGAGCTTGGTGCTCTTTGATTTAAGGTCTAACCACCTTGAGTTAAAGATCCAAGTTATATTTTGTGCTAATCTAGCTTTGTGATTTTATTGTTATCTTGCTTGCACATATATACATATATTATGGACATGCATTGTGCACCTTATTTAGGTTATGTCATTAATGTTGCTCATTGTTTGGATAATTTTCCCTATACCTAATGATGTGTTAGATTTAAACTTTTTTTTCAATCTAGACACTTCGATTTATGGGAAATTATAGATGATGCTTATATTGTGCCCACTTTGGAGAAATCCAAGTGGAATAAAAATGATCATCGTATGTCTATAATGAACAAGATTTTGTTAGAATTTTTACATAATGCGTTCAATTCATCTTTTTCTAACAAACTTGATTCTTTTGATAGTGCTTACACATTGTGGAAACTTATAGAAGCACATCAAGGGAATTTGGAGACGATCCGACAAGCTTTGGAGGATTCCGCTTCTAGTTCATGTGGAGCTTCATCTTCATGCACACAGCCACTAGACGATAGCCCTAGTGAGGTTTGCGAGTTCGAATCCATAAATAATTTATCTAGTGATTAACTTGCTTGTGCTAGTGAAAAATTATTGCATGCCTATAACAAAATGCATAAAGATTTTATTGATCTACAAAGCAAGCATGTAGAATTAAAATCATGAGAAGCTAGCTTCCAATTTTGATATCATTTCTCAAGAAAATGTAGATCCTAAAGAAAATAATGATATGTTAAAATTGGAAAATGAGAAATTATCATCATCCATTTCTAGCTTATCTCATGCTAAGATTGATGCCATGTTATAAGTAGAGAACATAAAGAATGTTACTGCTTCTTTTATAAATAACTATATATGCTCTACTTCTAATAACAATACTTGTATGCATAATGATGAGTTAAATCATGTTAAGGATCGCATATCATCTTTAGATTCAATCCTTAAAACATGTATTGTTAATCATGATAAGCTTATGAACATGTGTGCTAAGTCTCATGCTAAAACATCTAAACATCCTATTCATCATGCACAAATGTATATCAAAGTTTACAATGCTCTATTTGTGGCCGTAAATGTCATTTAACTAAGTTTTGCTATGATGCACACAAATATAAAAATGTCAATGCTCTTTGTGCATCTCATCAAGTTTCTTCATCACATGTACACACACATGCACCCATTGTTCATCACAAGCATGCTCATGTGTATAGATGTGATCATTATGGTCGTTTTGGTCATTTGGCCGAATATTTTTTTGATTTGAAAACGAAATCTCATTTGCCAAATGTTTCTAGTAGACCACATGTTTTTAAATGTGATGTTTGTGGTAGATTTGGCCATTTGGCGAAGTTTTGTTATGATTTGAAAAATATTCAAACTTGCCAAATTTCTCAAGTAAACCATCTTTGTTAAATGATGTTTCTCATTTGCGAAATAATTTAAAAGAAAAATCTTTATTTGCAAATGATTCACGTGCACGCCCACATAGTCAACACAAGTCATTTATCCCTTTTCATTGCACTTATTGCAACCGGAAGGGTCATTTACACAATTTTTGTTTTGACCAGGTTAGTGCACCACATGCGCCCAAACGAGTTCATAACCCTAGGTCTTTGAGCTTAAAAGATAGGGGTCATGTCCCTAAATCTCTTGGTACAAAGAATTCTTGGGTACCAAAACAAATTTGATTTTTAAACCAAGAATTTTAATATTTTTATTTGTTGTTTCTTGGTTTTGAAAAACATGTCTTCAAATTTTTGTAAATGGAAACAATTTTATTTTGGTCAATTCTTTTGTTTTCATTTTATTGACATTGATTTTGATGAGAGATTTGTGTTTATATAACCCCCGGGTTTATTGGGTGTTTATTCCCAAATTTTGTTTACCGGGTACTAAAAGTCCTTATATGGGTTGGAACAAGCTCAAGAGCTTGATAAGGTTGTCTCTCTCATTTGTAAAAATCAATAATGATTTGGTTTTATACTTTTAAAGATGATTTTTTATAGTTCATGATTCTTGTACGTTTTGTAATCTTATTTTTGAACTATGAAATTTTCTTTTGATTTGTTCTTTTGAATTCATTATATAGAACAAATAGATAATTCAAATTTCAAATATGCTTTATAATGTATTCTTTATGTGGTTTGATCAAGTTTTACAAAGAAAATTTCCTTTATTGATCAAACGTCATTCTTGGACTTAAAAATTTGATTTATGATTTCATTTGGTTGATTTGTTTTAATTTGAAAACTTTTTACATGATTTTCATATTCCTTTTTTTTATTTCATAAATCTATTTTTTACATGATCTTTATGTTTATGTTTTGAGACACACCATTTCAATGATACATCTACATGTGTTCTCTTTATCTTGATATATGTGAGTATTTTTTAGCATGTTTTTATCTATGCTAACTCACATGTGTGCCTTAGCCTTCATTTCATACATTCATGAGGCATTTTGACAGGGGGAGCAATCCCTATATCTTTCTTGTTTTATACTCACCAATGCATATTGATAGGGGGAGCCTTCGCTCTCTTCATTCTTGTTATTTTCCCCTTTTTGATGTTGTCAAAGGGGG
>BQKN01065474.1:920197-942377 GCA_022839385.1 Asparagus kiusianus
ATAGTTTTCAAGTTTTAATATGAAACAATTGAATACAATTGAAAATACATTTCTTGTTTCATACTTATATGCATACATATGATTTCATCTATATCAATTTTATTTAGTTCAATGAAATCATGTTTATTATTTACAAACTTTGCAAAACAAGTATTTTTGTGAAAATATTGTTTTCTCGGTTTATGGACTTAACAATATTCATATACATATTTTATTAAGTCTACAAAATCATTTTGTAATGTTTCAAAACATGGTTAAGCTAAAATGTCAAAACTCATATGTTAACATTTTCATGTTTTGGAATATTTTGCAAAATGATGATATTTTTTATTTGGGAGGTCCTTTTTGAAAACCAGTTTTTTGTAGCATGTTTATTATCATGTCTATAATCATTTCCCAAAGTTTTACATTTTTCAAACTAGTATTTTTGAAAACTAGTATTTGTTTGATATTTTTAAATAGGGTTTTAAAATCAGAAAAACAGTTTCAAACATGTATTTTCATGTGTTAGTTTGCGGTTGACCGCCACGGTCGACCGCCTTGAGTCCAGAGACTCAATATGTGTTTTGATGGCTCGCAGTCGACCGTGACGGTCGACCGGATCCAATCCAGAGTGTTTCGCGGTCGACCGCCACAGTCGACCGGAAGTTTTTCCAGAGCCCAGTTTTGCCTTTTTGTTGCTCGCGGTCGACCGCCGATCGGCCAAAGGCTATTTTTAGTACAGAAACAAGTTTCTGATTCTTGGGCTTTTTGGTCTTTTCCTTTGGGGTTTTTGCTATTTTTTTCTCTTCCTATATAAACCCTCAAACCCCTTCTATCTGAGCAACCAATCAAATGTTTTCAAACAGTTTTAAAAGAGTTTTAACATGGGTTTAAGTTTGGTTTAAAGGTGTTTTGGTTTATGAAGATTGGTTCACGAGTGAAGGAGATCATCTACATTGTTTAAGCTTTATCATAATCCATCTCTCCATCTTGTTTTAGAGAAGTTTTCTAAACTATATTTCTAGCTATTTATTATTTTGTTCATAATTTCTTTAAGCTAGATTTCAATTGAGTTTAGTTGATTTGATTTCACTCATTGTTTACACACACCCACTTGAGCTTATTGTATTTTCATACATAGTATATTTGGGTTGGTGAGAGTTGTAACAATTGAGTGTGAGCTTTCATTGTGTTCTCTTTCATATTAGAGAACAATCATTTGTTTTATTGTGCTTATTGTGAGGTTCACCTTATAATACACTTGTACACCTAGAGGAGTGTGTGGTGAGAGACGGGGTCGAATCCAAGAGGAGTGACGTCGGTTGACAAGCCTAGGGAGAGGTTGCATCCGAGTACTTGAGGAGGAGGACACGGGCTAGAAACCTACACTTAGTGTGTATAGTGTGATTGCATAGTGATTGTTTGTGAGAATTTTTGGTGAATTTGTAAACTGAGTGTGTAGAAGTTCCGGCTTCCAAACCGGGTTATGATAGTGGATTTCTCCCCGGGAGTGGGGAGCGGAGACGTTGGACGGAAGGTCCGAACTCCGTGATCATATTGTGTATTTGTATTGTTTACATTGCCCTATCATAATTGTATCTTTAGTTTAGTTTGTTTACCCTTGTGTTATTTATATATATCCTTGCATATATCTTATTGCTAGGATATATCCCTTGTTCATATTGCTTATCCTAGCTCATATATCTTATTGTATTTCATACTTGCTAGGATAATTTGTTAATAGTATTAATTGGAAAAAAAATCAGATTAGATTAGCATAAGACCCTAATCACCCCCCCTCCCTCTAGGGTCTAACAATAACAATAAAGGAAAAATCATTGGTATTGATATGATTGTTA
This sequence comes from Asparagus kiusianus, assembly GCA_022839385.1. Lineage (NCBI taxonomy): Eukaryota > Viridiplantae > Streptophyta > Magnoliopsida > Asparagales > Asparagaceae > Asparagus > Asparagus kiusianus. The sequence continues at coordinate 922,039 of BQKN01065474.1, forward strand.
ATCCAAATAAACCTATTATTGATAATGTTTATTAGTTGATGGTCTTAAACATAATTTACTTAGTATAAGTCAACTTTGTGATAAACGTTTTAAAACTGTTTTGAAAAAGAATCTTGCTTTATTTATGATATTAATATGATTACTATTCTTTTTAAAGGAGATAGGAAAAATAATATATATGTTTTATCTATGAATAACATTTCAAATGAACATTGTCTTCTTGCATCTTCTAATAATTCTATTTTATGGCATAAACGTTTTGGTCATGTCAATTTTAAATATATTTCTAAAATTTCTAAGAATGATTTTGTTAAAGGTTTACCTAAGATTTCTTATAAAGATAGTTTTTGTGATGCATGTCAACAAGGTAAAATGTATAAATCATCTTTCAAATCTAAAGATATAGTTTCTACAAGTAAACCACTAGAATTAATTCATATTGATATTTTTGGTCCTTCTAGAGTTGCTTCATTAAATGGAAATAGGTAAGCATTTGTTCTTGTTGATGATTTTTCAAATTTTACATGGGTAATATTTCTTAAACATAAAAATGATGCTTTTAATGAATTTTCTATATTTTATAAAAGAATTAAAAAACAAAAGTCTCTTTCTATTATTACTATTCGTAGTGATCATGGAGGAGAATTTGAAAATAAACTTTTTGCAATTTTTTGTGATAAAAATAGTATTTCTCATACTTTTTCTTTTCCTCGAGCACCTCCTCAAAATGGAGTTGTAGAAAAGAAGAATAGAACTTTACAATAATGTACTAAAATAATGTTATATGATAGTAGTTTACCAAAATATTTTTGGGCAGAAGCTGTATCTACAACATGTTATGTTCAAAATAGAATTTTATTAAGACCTATTATAAAGAGAACACCTTATGAATTATTTTATGGTAAAATTCCTACAGTTTCTTATTTTAAAGTTTTTGGTTGTAAATGTTTTATTTTAAATACAAAAGATAATTTGAACAAATTTGATTCAAAATCTAATGAAGGAATTTTGTTGGATATTCAAATCATAGTAAAACATATAGAATACATAACAAAAAAACCTTAGTCATTGAAGAATCTATGCATGTTTCTTTTGATGAGATTTTTACAAAACCATCCATTATTTTAAATAATGATGATGATATAGTTGATACTATTCATGATACTCCAATGTTAGATATTTCAAAAGATGATAATTTACAAAATGATTTACCTAAAGATTTTGTAGAAGTTAAAATCATCCACATGATTTAGTTATTGGAAATATTTCGGATAAAGTCACTACAAGATCACATTTTAATTTAACTGTTCATTTAGTTTTTATATCTATAATTGAACCTAAAAATATAAAACAAGCTTTAATTGATGATTTTTGAATAATTTCCATACAAGACGAATTAAATCAATTTACAAGAAATAATGTTTAGGATTTAGTTCCAAGACCAAAAGATAAGTCCATTATTGGAACTAAATGAATTTTTAGAAATAAATTGGATGAATCTGGACAAGTTAATAGAAATAAAGCTAGATTAGTTGCACAAGGTTATAATAAAAAAGAAGGTATTGATTATGATGAAACATATGCACCTGTAGCACATTTAGAATCTATAAGAATTTTACTTTCATTTTCATGTTTTATGAATTTTAAATTATATCAAATGGATGTTAAAAGTGCTTTTTTAAATGGTTTTATTAAAGAAGAAGTTTTTGTAGAACAACCTCCAGGTTTTGAAAATGAAAGTTTTCTAAACCATGTTTTTAAACTTAAAAAGGCTTTGTATGGTTTAAAACAAGCACCTCGTGCTTGGTATGATAGATTAAAAAGTTTTCTTATAACTTCTGTTTTATAATAGGAAAAGTTGATTCTACACTCTTTATAAAGAAAATAAATAAAGATTTATTATTAATTCAAATATATGTAGATGCTATAATTTTTGGTTCTACTAACGATAATCTTTGTCAATAGTTTGCAAAGAATATGCAGGATGAATTTGAAATGAGTCACATGGGTGAACTCAATTTCTTCCTTGGATTACAAATCAAACAATTAAAAGAAGGGATTTTCATCAACCAAGTCAAGTATGCTAAAGACTAACTCAAACGCTTTGGAATAGAAAATACAACAAGCAAACCAACACCAATGAGTACAACTACTTCTCTTGATAAAGATAAAAATGGTAAGAATCTTGACCAAAGTTATATCGAGGTATGATCGGTTAACTTCTATATATTACTGCAAATAGACCTGATATTATGTTTAGTGTATGTTTGTGTGCTAGATTTCAGTCTAATCCTAAAGAATCACATCTTAAAGATGTAAAAAAAAATTAGATATTTAAAAAATACTACAGATTATGGTTTATTTTATCCTAAGAATAGCACATTTGATTTAGTATCATATAGTGATGCTGATTTTGCAGGATGTAAATATGATAGAAAAAGTGTAAGTGGTAAATGTCATTTTCTTGGACATTCACTTGTATCTTGGTTTAGTAAAAAGTAAAATTCAGTATCATTATCAACCACTAAAGCTGAATATATTTCTGCTAGTCTTGCATGTGCACAAGTTCTTTGGATGAAACAAATTTTATCTGATTATGGTATAGTTTTGTATAACCTCGAAAAATTTGAATATTTTATGATAAATAATAATAAATATATTATGGTGATAAATGACATATTGTGATTTTTTAGTATACTAGGAATTTATTTGAGATCAATTCAAGGTATATATGTATATATGAGTGCAAATGCACAAAACATGCTCGAGGTATAAATCTAGAAATTTATGACCAGTGGAGAGATTTTGTATTTTACACACTGATAAATTATGAATTTAGAAAAACTTAAAAGACCAAAATTGTAGGTATCTTCAGAAGCTTTCCAACAAATCTTTAATCACCTCATTCTAAGGTCGTATACGAAAGTTACAGCCAAAATACTGAAGAGTATGTTTCTAGTCAGACTGTGTTTTCCAGTTTCAGGTTTCGGGTTTTTGGCTATAGTTGTTAGGGTTTGTTGTCATATATATGCATGTTTATACACAAAAATCACCGCTTTTCTTCTGAGTTCCAAACCCTAGAAGCCCCTCTCCTCCTCTCTTAAACCCTATCCCTAAACTTGAGTTCTCGAGAGAGTTTCATGAGGCGAAAAGCGAGGAGAAGGCAAGTTTTGCGGCGTTTGGCATCGAGGGATCATTCTCACACATTTTGGGAGTTCATCAACACCCCTCAGGCGAGTTTCATCTCGCCCAATCCCTCACCCAGTTTCTAAATACTTTTTAATAATTGTTTTTTTGTGATTTGTGAGCCTAACAAGCTAGTTTATGTATAAACATAGATCTTATTATTGTATATTGCAAAGAGAACAAGTTTTCTGTTAATAATATCACCCACGAATTTCTTAATGCAGATCTAGATCTGAAAATATTTTAATACAAGAGTTTTGAAAGAAAAATAAATGTTTTTGAATGTTTCGACATGAATATGCATGTTTTAAATTGTTTCGTTTTGTCTATAGTGAGTAGACTATTTATTTCATGTTCCAGATGTGCTAAATCACATGTATAGGATTGCATATATATAAACATCACACACGAAGTTTGAGATCAAAATCATGTAGAACAGAACCTGGAAATAGGGTTCTACTTCTGCGCGGTTGACCGCGTTAGGCGCGGCGGTCGACTACGTATCGTGCACAGGTCAAATATTAGTTTCTGTCTTGATCACGGTCGACCGTGCTGGGCACGGCGGCCGACCGTCGATTGCGGTCGACCGTGCGTGGCACGACGGTCGACCGCTGGGAGCACAGAAGAACATGAAAGCTCCTGCTCTCTGGGCGGTCGACCGTAGTGGGCACGGCGGTTGACCGCGAGTGATTTTTTCTGCACTGTTCAGTTGTGCATAGGTCGTGTTGCTGGCAAGATTTCTAGGTTATTTGGGATTGTTAGACACTGAGATTTGTGTACATGAGTTGACTACAGACAAGAGACTTGGTTTTATTCACCAAGGCATGAGAATGAATAGTATGTATATATATATATGTTTTTAATTATAATCTATTACAGTCCATATGTTGGACACTTATCTATTGCGGTCCATGTGTTGGACCTTAATTATAAGTCCATGCGTGGGACTTTTGTTTATTTCAGTCCATGTGTTGGACACTTATCTATTGCGGCCCATGTGTTGGACCTTAATTATATAGTCCATGTGGTGGACATTTGCTTATTTCAGTCCATGTGTTGGACACTTACCCATTGTGGCCCATGTGTTGGACCTTAATTATATAGTCCATGTGTGGGACATTTGCTTATTTTAGTCCATGTGTTGCACACGTATCTATTGCGGCACATTGTGACGCCCCAGGGTTCACACAAGGCTGTAGTCCCAGGTGAAACCCGGATTGTCAAACCTGTCAAGCACCAACCACCATGCTATGACAAGTTTCACCATCATAATCACTATCTCTCTAGTTGAAACAATAAATAGGTGAAGGTACAGACAGGCAAAAATAGAAATAGAACAACACTGGATAAACACAGAAGAAGCATAAGAATATCAATAATGAGCCCAACTGGAATAAAATAGACGTATCTCTGAGTCTGAACTAAATCTCAAATACAATGAGTCAAAAAAAAAACAATGTCTTGCAATAGCTCTCAACTCTATGAAATAAAATACTAATCTGGAGTCTAAAAATAATCAACTACATGTGGAGTTCTGCGATAACTATAAAATATAATAAATAGCTAAACGGACAACTAAAATGCCCCATCAACCTGCGACTCTCCGTGCGTCTGACTCGCTGCCTGAAAAAGAGGAAAAAACAACGAGCGTCAAAGTGCTAGCGAGATCATCACTACCTCTCCCCAGGGGAAGGGGTAGGAGTATATAAGAAAATAAAGTCAGTACATACATATATCAAATCATTCATATTACTCTCTATGAATGAAAAACAATTAATCAATTATAAATACCCCAATCTCCAACACAAAGAAAAAAAACCATCTCATCTCGAACTACATCCGAGTGACCTGCTCTATAATAAGAGGATATCAACAATAGCTAAAACAAAAATATTTGCCGTTCATAACGGGTGCATCAAAATCTCAAAGGAAATACCCTACTCGTGGGTAATCTATCATGGAAGTGAAGCTTACAGCTGATTAATTATCTATGTGTGCATCATCTTATGCTATAGTGATACTTTTGTAATGCTCGTTGCTCAATCGCTCTGCGACAATAGGATTATTACTCTTCTATTCCGGATACAAGCAACAACGATACTATTATAATACTCTTACTCAATCGTTCTGCGGTAAATAGGTTTCATCTCCCTATATCCGGATACGTATAGAATAACATTATTCATATGTGTTTATCAAATTAACTCATGCCGGAAGTGTGTAATTCTAACATAATCTAACATACATGCACCAATCTCGGTGTGCGTGTCCACCTCTGAAATTCACCATCATCCCAGGTGTTTAACAGTCAAATAACATCGTAGTCTATCATCACAAGATCGAGGAATTTGATTGACAAATCAAATACAACCTTCAAAAACATGCACAGCAAAAAACAGACTGGCGGTCGACCATGGCGGTCGACCGCGACAGCCTCCGGAGACTACCCAGGTCTCTGTCCTGCGCGCGGTCGACCATGGCGGTCGACCGTGAACAAAATTTCCAGATTCTCATGTTCTTTGTATATGTCGTGTTCTCGTCGTGTTTTTGTGATTCAAACATGATTAAATCTTCATAAAACTTGTATGAAAACATGCTACAGTAGATATGAACATCTGAAAATAACTCAACAACAATAAACATGATTTTATTCATTAGATTTGTATTCAAAACCCTAAAACATGCATAAAAGCTCAAAACAACAAATTAAACTTCTTTATTTAGATTAATAATGTTTAAAAATCATCATCAGATCTTAATCACATCTGTAAAAACGTTCTTAATATTTTTAGCATGGAAAGACCTAATCTTTATACATATAATACAAAAGAAATTGTCTTTTATACATAATCTATTTGTTTTGGCTCTACAAAACATGTTGAAATCTCTTTAAAAACATTTTAAAAACTGGGAGGGGGATTAGTAAAGATGATACTCACCTTGGGTTGTAGGAAAACTTATTAGAAGCAACGTCGAAGGAGATCTCCACTCCAAAAGCCAAAAATCAACAAAAACCCAACTTGAAAGCCTCCAATCTTCTCCAAGAATTCAAAATAGGGTTTATGGGGGTTTGGTGGCTGTTAGGGTTCTTAGATATGATAAAAGAAAGGAATTTTTGTGAAAAATATAGGTATTTATAGAGGCAAACCCGAAACAAATCTGTTTGACCCGAACCAGGAAACCTAGTCTGACTAGGAAAATAACCTTCTGTATTTTAGCTGTAAATTTTTTATCTGACCTCGGAATGAGGTGATCTAAGACTTGTTGGAAAGCTGTTGAAGAGACCTACAACTTTGGTCTTTACACTTTTCCAAATTCTAACTGTATCAATATGAAAGTCTTAAAAACTCATAACTGGTCCTTACTCCCAGATTTTCACTCTTTTGACCTTTGTGCATGTTTTGTGCATTTGCACTCATATTTTCATAATTATACATTGAATTAATCTCAAATCAATTCTTATCATATTCAAACATCAAAATATATTATTTTTTACTATATAACATATTTATCATTATTTATCATAAAATATTCAAATTTACGGGGTTTTACATTCTTCCCCCCTTAAAAGAATTTCGTCCCCAAAATTCCACAATCGCATCTCAAAGCTTAAAAACTAGAAAAACACAATAAGAAGGTGTAATTCATATTAGGAATTCCTTCTGCACCCATCTCATAGTATTAGCACAATGATATTTAAAGTTAACAACCTAGAATGCAAACATTCTCCCCTAAATCCCTAATTAAACGAAATTGGTACGTCGCGCGAAATAATCCAAACAAGGAAACCCTTATGTATATACCATATGTTTCAAATGATTAAGGATCAGGTGGCAATATCTCTATTCTAGTGTTAAAGATAAATATAAATGTGACTAAACAACATAAATAAAGACTACTATCAAAGTATATAAGCATAAGAATTTATCAACATTATACCTGTCCAAACAGGTGCGGGTAGTCGCGATGAACATCCTCCTCACGCTCCCAAGAAATCTCTTCGGTTCCTTGCCAGTTCCACTGAACTTTCACTAATGGAATGACTTTATTCCTAAGCATTTTATTCTCTCTAGCAAGTATGCATACCGGTACCTCTAAGGTAGTCAAGTCATCCTGAATCTCAATCTCTGGTGAATCAATCACTCTCTGCTACTCATCATCCCGCAGATGTTTCTTAAGCATCGAAACATGAAAGACGTCGTGTACACTCGACATCGATGCTAGAAGATCTAATCTGTAAGAAACAGCTCCAATGTGCTCGATGATCCTTAAAAGACCAACATAACTCGGGACAAGCTTTCCCCGTCTACCGAATCGCTGAACGCCCTTCATCGGTGATACTTTCAACATGACCGGGTCTCCGACCTGGAACTCTAAAGGCCGTCTCTGTTGATCTGTATAGCTCTTCTGTCAACTCTGCGCCACAAGAATACGCTCTCGAATCAATGCTACCTTCTCTGTGGTCTGCCTAACTAACTCTGGACCAATCAATAGACTATCCTCTAGCTCTGCCCAACATATAGGCGATCTGCAAGGTCTCCCGTACAAAGCTTCATACGGTGCCATCCCGATGGTAGTTTGATAACTATTATTATATGCAAATTCAATCAGTGGGATATGGTCCTCCCAACTACCCTGAAAATCTAAAATACACGCTCTCAGCATGTCCTCTAAGATCTGATTCACCCTCTTGTGTTCGCGGGAAAAATGGTAGCTTTCTTCATTGATGATTCCATTGTCATCTTGAATAACAACTTTTCGAGTTACAAAGATTCGGTCTTTTTATAAGATCCGGTTACAATGAAAATCAAATAAAAATAAAGAAAAGATTACAAATTTCTCCTTGTTTGTCGAACAAATCGCGAGCTCCTGTTATCCGGTCACTCGCTTACGTGGGTTGTTTGCCTGCGCCGATGGTTGATCCGTTGACCACCGCACGATCTAGATCCGGTTGGATCTACGCAGTATAACGGGTATTATTTCACCAAGAAAATAATAGCCGGAGGGATTGTTTCACCAAGGAAACAATCGCTCTAATCTCGGGATCAAAGACCAAGCTTTGATCCGGAGTATAACAACGTAGATCTGAGATCCGGTCCTCTCAAACTCCTGCCTTTTGTGATGCGGATGCTCGCCAAGAACTGGATCTGAACGTCCAAGTCTTCAAGCCTTCAAAAAAAACTCAAGAACGAGGTCTCAATCCGGCAGAGTTTCGGCTCTCCAAAAGTTTCTCCAAAAGTCCTCCAAAATGAATGAACCCAGGCCCTATTTATAGGCAACCAGATCTGTGCATTTGGCACAGATCTGGGCCAGCCACCTCAGGGTGGCTCGGCACTGGGCCGAGCCACTCTGAGGTGGCTCGGCTACCGAGCCACCTCGGGGTGGCTCGACCACCGAGCCACCTCAGGGTGGCTCGGCTTTGGCCGAGCCACCTTGAGGTGGCTCGGTTTTTGCCGAGCCCCTCCGGGTGTTTGGGTTCTGTCGTTCGGTTATTGTATCCGCTTTGTCCGTGATTCAGTTATGCGGTTGATTGGTCTGAAATCGATTCGTTGACTTGATTCCTGATTTGGCAGTAAATCCACTTCTGAGTTCGAATCCGAAATTGATCTTGATTCGATCGCGATTCGTTCAAGTCCGCTCTTGGTTGGATTACTCATTGACTCCCCGAACCGTTGGATTGATTCCGCACGCGAATGCCTCCCGTTGCTTGCGTGCAATTCGTTGACCTCGTCGCCTCGTCACTCGATGGTTCGTTGATTTGTTGAATCCCCGTGTCGAGCTGTGCTAAGGGACCTATAGGCAATTTTATACGCCTACAGATACCCCCTCCAAAGTATTTCAGCCTCGTTCTTTTATAGGAGAGTCTGGAATTCTTTGGATATGATTGCCCCTACCCTCAGTCGGTATAACGGGACCTTGGAATGACTTTTGTTCTGTATTCCTTCAATCCTTCAGGCTATTCGGTGCTTTGTCGAACGTCTGCAAGGGTTTCGGTGCCGCATTTATTGTCTGACCGTTGTCGGAATTTGAACTTGAAGTCGATTCCTGATTTTCCAATCTTTAGCTCGTGCTTGTTGGTTCAACATATAACTGACCCTCGATTGTTGGCGTTGAGTCTTTATTTGCGACGCGTTGTCCGGCGTTGTGTTATTGAGTTATCCTTAAGAATATTTTTAGAAAAATATCCTCCAGGAACTTCTCAATAAAATAGGGAATAGTTTATACTCGTATACCTTATTGGAGTATTTTTCGTGCTCGAATGAGCCAAAAAAGGCAATAATTTGGCTCAAAAAATCGTCCGACCCTTCCGAATGTGTGGGAGAGGCAGGAATAAACCAAGGACTAAACCCTCGGTCGATTTGAAGTCGTTCTGATGCTTGATTCAACCCCTTTTGAACTGATTTGGACTGGTCCGGTCTAGTCTAACCTGGTCCGGTCTGGTTCAAGGCTGGTTCACATTATAAAAGGGGTTCTTTTTCTTTTTTTTTCTTTTCTTTTCCTCCTCCTAGGGCCGGCCACACTTCCCCTTCTTTTGGATTTTTCTCTTCCCTCGAGCATACGTTCTCCTTCAAACCTTCATAGTTGTCTTAGATCCAGTCTTCCTTTGAATCTTAGACTGAAGAATCCCCCAAAAATCTTCATATAAAAATTTCTCTCAGGCCCCTCGAGCGCGTGGTCTGAGCCTCTTTCAAGATTTGATTTTTGTCGGATCTTCGAGCTTTTCCTCAAGTAAATCCCTCATAATTTTGGATATTTTCATGTTTAATTTAATACATGAATTCGTGAGATTGCATATGAGGATTAGGGTTTATGATTTGGCGTCTCGAGTTTCTCTTTCAGGGGGGTAGAATTGATAAAAATGGGAACTTTTTTCTAGATCTAATCCCTCAATTTATTTTGCAGATCATTATGTCGCGTGTCCCGAGAGATCGTTCCCTTGCTGCGTCGGCTGATGGCGCGTCTCCATCTTACGCTGGTGAGCTATTTTTTGCATATTTGGAAATTTACAAATTAGCCCCTTTTTTCTTGGAAATTTGCAAATTGGTCCTTTTACCCCACTTTGTTCTCCTTGGTGAGGCAATCGGGAAGAGCCTTGATTCTCCTTGGTGAGGATCGACGCTTTAAAGATAGGTTTTGCTTGGTCAAAACCATATCTCAAAATAAAGGGGGCGATTTGACGCTGCATTGTGCTTTATAAGGTAGGATTATGTCGTTGACATATTCTATCTTATAAATGCATAATGTGGCCAAAACGTCTTACCCTTTATAAGACAGTGACTCTATCTTACCTATTTGTAAGATGAGTTCGACTTCTTTTTACTGCCTTATTTGGCATATTTACAAATTAGTCCCTCTTTTTCTGAAATTTGCAAATTAGTCCTTTTTAACCCCGCTTTGTCCTCCTTGGTGAGGCAATTGGGAAGAGCCTTGATTCTCCTTGGTGAGGATCGATGCTTTAAAGATAGGTTTTGCTTGGTTAAAACCATATCTCAAAATAAATGGGGCGATTTGATGCTGCATTGTGCTTTATAAGGTAGGGATATATTGTCAATATACCCTATCTTGTGATTGCACAATGTGGCCAAATCGTCTCGCCCTTTATAAGGCAATGACTCTATCTTACCCATTTATAAAATGAGTTCAATTTCCTTTTATAATTGAGACTAACAAATGTTTAACTGTTTGTTTCCAGTGGGATATCCTTCTGGATCGTTCTCATCTCATGCAGCATATGGGCGTCGTGGCGAGTACTATTCGACTTTCGACGATTTTTTCCCCATTCCAGTTACTCCTCAGTTCGCTTCGGGCACATCGACTGAGGTTGCTCAAGTGGTAACGGAAGGTGGGCATCGAGCTCTTCGACAGTTGATTACAGATGCGCCTTTCGTGAAGGATGCCAGTTCTATTCAGCCTCTCAGGAAGAGCGATTTTTTATTTGGCGACTCTGTCAAAGACCCGGATGCCGTGTTTATTGATGCCGAGCAGTGGCTTCATAAAACTGGCAGTGGTTTCATATATTTGCCAAAGATTCCTTGGCATCGTTCATTGACTGATCTCAGGCATCAGGCTGTGACACGGGAGATGTCGTGGCGCTTGACGGAGGAGCATGAGAGCGTTCACTGCGGCTACATCACTCATCATGCATTTCCCGGCTCGAGCAGGAGTCATGTCACCGGATTGCGTCCTGGAGTGTTGGGGCTGGATGCACCACCACGTAACGAGTTCCTTGCCACTGCTTCTACCTTGAGGAATCACCTCGCTGCTCTAGGACGGGAGATGCCTGTGACGCATCACAGATTTTATGGTTGGGTCCATTCTTTGGACAAGTTTTGGTGGACCCGCATGACGACGTACGTCTTAAGCCGATGGGGCGAGGAGTTGCACGCTTGTGGTTTATATGCAGCCGTTCGTGCCACCATGTATGGCTTGCCTGTCAGCGCGAGGCATTTCTGTGCTTTGTTCGAGCTTTATAATCCATATTCTAACACTTTTCTGACCCGACAAGGGGAGTTGGGCTTGGCTCTTCACGAGATGCACAGGATTTCTGGCTTGCCCATGGGACAGATGTTATATCAGGAATACTTTCCCTCTAATTATGAATTGAATCAACTGAAGGATCGTATGCCCGATCGCTATGAGACTCTATGGGACCTCACTTGTCACTATCATATTGCTTTGGCACAGTCTGAGCCCTTAGCAAAGAGGACTAAGGCATTCGTGAGTCTGAAGCAGTTTGCAAATTATTTGTTCAAGAACCTGGAGAGCAGTTCTGGCGAGGCTATTTGTGAGTTGGCTACACTCACTCCCTCAGAGGTGAACAGTGTACTGAAGAAGATTGACGCTCATTCTTATACCACTAGCAGTCCTGAGGGTGGCTTTCCTGCAGGGACCAAGTTCAAGTCATTCTTATGGCATGCGACCGCACCGATTCGACCAATGACTCTTCTTGCCGGTTATCTCGCTATCTGGTTAAAGAAATGCGTGGTTCCGTATCAGTCTGGCGACGCCCTGCCCTTGGAAGTGCTCTACCCAGCAGTTTAGCTCGCCTACAAGAAGGAACTTTCACTTCTTCCGGTGATGGTGGCTAACATTCATCGAGGACTTCGACAGCTTTCCGGTGCCTTTACACGGAAGGAAAGTGATTTGCCAGGTCAGATTCCCACCATTAAGACGGAGCTTCCGTACACTTATTTGATAGCTTGGTTCGTCCTTCACAGTTCTGATATGATGTCGGTACCGAACGCCACAGACCACTCCGTTCCCCTACTACAGTTGCTTGAGAATGGCAAGTGGGAGGGGCGTGGATTTTCTGACATCAGACAGCAGCTGCAGGTCCACAAGTGTTGGACATTTTCCACTTGCTTTCCGCAGTTCTCCGGTCGATACGGCGATTGTTTGATTGATGAGGAGAGGCCGAGGGGGTATCGAACTCACTTAGACATCGGCTGCTTTAACTGGCTGGTGAACATCAGGCCAGGTTATCTGACTTTTCGGGTGAGGGATCAGTGTTTCATAGAGCCATATCTACCCTGCCGATTCGCTCGCCAGTTTGGCTATGATCAGCTTTACGTCGGGAATCCCCGTCAGCAGCTTCGGACCCACGGCGGTTTGGTAGACGGTTTCCGTGCATGGTTGTGGACCGTGACTGGCTGTACTGGTGCTAAGTTCAGTCTCCCGAGTGCTGATCGGCAGTTGAACCTTACTTTCTTAAGCTGCAAGTGGTTGTTAGCAGCTAATAAGACTATCCTCGTGAAGCCGATTGCAGAGCTAGAGGCTGAGGAAGCTTCCCAGGTTGATTCTCGTAGAATTCGGGAAAACGCTCGGTCGTAACGGATACGGAACAAGACTCGTCGGATTGATGAAGAGGGAAAGAGGACCTTCCATTCTGAAGACGAGGTTTCAGGCGGAGATCCTGAAGATTATGAGGACTTTTCCGAGTGAAGTTTGCTATTCATCTTTTCCTTCTGTCTTCCAGAAGTATTGAAACTGACTATGGTTTGATGTTTCAGGGACCATAGCTGACTAGGATGAAGAGTTCCGTCCTCCTCCCCATGCGAGACCTTCGATTATTGTCCCCGCTGCTAGGCGGAAGAGGTTAGCCCGCAAGCCGCGTGTAGCTTCTTGAGCATCTGATATGGATTTGGCTGGTGATGATCCTGCTAGTGACGGAGGTAACATCTACCCTGTAAACCATCCTCTTGATTATTCAGGACTTCAACTTATATTTTTCCATCTCTATATAGGAGAGCGTGGGGAGAGCGAGATGAGCCCCGATCCTGTTCCTGTATCTTTTGGCGAGCCTGACTCACCAGAACAGGTAGAAAGGCCTGTAGAAGCTGCTGACGTTAGAGAGGACATCAGTGTAGGACCCGATTCAGCGAATCCAGGTACATCTACCATTGGCAATATATCTCTTAGATGATGTACAAATTAGTCGAATGATTCAGAATCTGTGCATTCCATAACTATCTTTGTGCTTCTCGTTCCTTTAGATAACTTGCAGGAGGCAAATGTGGATCTTGGGAATAAAGAGGCTAACGCACCCATAAGAGGTAACTCATTTCTATTGGTTGTAGTCTCTTTATTCTTCTTTGATACTTATATTCTCTTATGTCAGATTTCTCCATTGATGATTTTGCTGAGGAAGGCTTGATCACGGACACTCCTACGCTCCACTTCATGTATAGCTCTCCTCAGTTTGATGGACAGTTGCTTGGAGATATGTTTTCCGAGCCCACATTCGATAAGAATCTTGAGGATGATTCTTTTGAAGGTACGTGCTTCCTCCCAAGTTAATTATAGGACTAGCCAATTTTGACTAATGCAGCTATAATGTGATGCCTCTGAGAATCATGTCTTGTATTTGACAGGAGTTTTTGTTGAGAATGACCATGTTGAGCCGGCTGTGAGACCAACTATACCAGTTGATACATCCACAGCGGTTACATCTCCACTACCCCCAATGACTTAAGGGGAAGAAGGTATAAATCGATCCACTGAGAAATGCTATTCCTTTTCTCATTAAGACTTTTGATGGACTTCTCCCCTTTTTGTGTAGGACGTTCTTCTCGTCTTCATGTCCTAGTGAAGGAGTTGCTATCTGACAATGACCCTGAAAAGATCGTCATCTGCATAGAAGTCCGCTCCTTCTTCTCCTTTTTGAATGCTATGATTGGCAAGCTCTTCCACGGCGGACTTTCCCTTCACCAGTTTAAACATTTCCTTGATTCTAAAGTCAATTTGATAAGGGAAGTGTAAGCATCAAAAATTGCCCATAGGTCTCCATCAACGGCTCAGTGATAAAGAATGACGATGAACGTCATCATCCGACCCACAGGGGTTCTGACTAACGTCGGTGAACGATTGAAGTAAATCGACGAACAACGAAGGCACGGGCTAATCAAGGACCCCGCAATGTTCACAAAAGGACAACGCCCTTAGTGAGTCATTCATCCTACAGTTGATCCAATCATCGGATCTTGGAGAACTCCTCACCGGCTTTCCAACGCACCCGGAATCAACCAAATCCGAGTTCAGGGAATGAATCTACACTGAAAACAACTAAACCAGCGAACCAGAGGATCTCGGGCCAAACCGGGACACCCGGGGTGTCTCGGCCAACCCGAGACACCCCAAGGGTGTCTTGGCCAAGCCGAGACACCCCAAGGGTGTCTCGGCTTGGCCGAGACACCCAAGGGGTGTCCTCCCCTTTTGGTCCCCCCTCCCTCTCCTTTTCCTATAAATAGGCCCCCTAGCCTTCATTTGAAGGGGCTCCTAATTCTTGGCTGATTTCTCTTTTCTTAGAATTGCTCTTGCCTTGGTTTTTGGAGAGCAAATTTCAGATCTTGAGCTTAGCCTTGAGATCTGAAATTTGAGAGAGGAGCGGCGAAGCCCTGCCGGAGCGAGGAGTCAGAGTTCTTCATCAGCGACGAAGCCCTGCCGGATCGAGGAGGAGTTTCCTTCTTCATTCACCCCCTTTTTCTCCTCCCTTAGTGTTGCCCTTTAGCGGTGATACTAAGAAGAGCATAGGTCTCGCTTTACCCGAGATTAGTGCTTCAGACTTCTAGATCCCTTTGTGGATCACGAAGTTTCGCTTCCATATCCCTTCGTGGATAGACGAAGCTCTGCTGGATTTTCCCGGAATGGATCTGATCAACCGGCGGTCCACGGATATCAACATCCCCGTCACAGGCAAAAGACCCACGCAAGCGAGACCGCACCAAAACGGGACCTCGTGTTTATTTTCAAGAAGGTTGTAATCCTTGTTTCATTTCATTTGTAACAGATTTTCAAATCAATGAAAACAACAACTTTCGACGAAAACAAGCTGGCGACCACAGTGGGAGCCAACGATCTCGCCACCGAGATCGTCGTGACGCAACCGGCATTCAAGATCCGAGTGAATGAAGAGATCGAATACGAGTTCGATCAACAGAAGTTCGAAGAGTACCTCTCCTCCTCCTCCTCATCCGCATCCCCGAACCGGCACAAGAAGGCATCCTCTTCCAAGAACGTTCGCGGGACCTCCAGCTCCAAGATCCAAGAGCCCATTGCCGCTGTAGCCCCCGCATCATGCAACGTCCTTACGACATTCAGCGTGGTCAAGGCTGCAGATCCGGACCTCCCTTCCGCCACAAAGGTAACTGCTACAGGTGCTCCAACCATATCAAAGAGGGCGCGCCAAAGACAACGACAAAACCTCGCTCGTCAGATGGCTAAGGCGTTGGAACCGATGGACGGGATCCGTTACAACATGGATCTGAAATCCAAGCAGCACCAAGAGCAGCAACGACGAACTGTCAACTCCTCTCCCAAGACAGAAACCAATGAATGGATTCGTGTCAAGAGGACTCGCTCCACCCTCGAGGAGCGAATCAAGAAGCGCCGCGCTTTGCTTGCGCATGCCCGACTCCTTTTGTAGAAAGCAAAGGAGATGCAGAAAGAAGAGGCGGTCAAAAAGCCGTCCACACTCAAACGGGCTTGGGTGCCGAAGCCAAAAGCAGCACCTAAGGCGGAGGGAGACAAGATCAAAATCCAGCCTACTTCAAAGCCAAAGCCCATTCTTGCACCTCCTACGGGGTTCAGCAAGAATGTGGATCCTTCAAGATCCAGAATCCCTTTGAAGGGTCGCCTCGGTCCTCTATCCGAGAATCGAGGTAAGGCACCCGCCAAAGAGCGATTGGGACCATTGAAAAGTCCCCAAATCCAAAACCAGACTGGGGGTGATATCAATCCCCCCAAGAAAGATGAAAGAGGGAAAGCCCCTATCACCGACCGCATTGGGTTGTGAGCCGAAGTACAAGAGCCCGTTCAGTTTCTATGCTCACAAAAGCGTAAAATTGAACGGGCCACTTTTGAAAAAACTAACCAAGTATTGCATCTCCAGAAGGAGACACATTCGTCTGATGATGACGGTGTTATACCTGGGAGGTCATGCCAACGCTCTATGGGTTGCTCCAGTTATCAAACTGATGAGTTGTACTATAGAGCTGAGGGTATGGCTAAGTCTCGAAAGAAATACACTCAAGACACGGAGTCTCATTGTCCGTGTGTCAATATTATCAAGGCAGTGTTGTCAGAATGCCGCTGTCCTCAAACCCCAAGAAGAGTCTCGGTGTTCGACAGAATTTCCAAGCCAAGGCAAAGGCACTCCCGACGGAGAAGGACGGTGATTAAAGATGGAGAATTCCCGAGGGTCACCGCTAATATGACCCATAAAGGGACATCAGCACAGGACGATCCCGAGATACCCCAACGTGTAACTCGTCTGCAGTCCGGAGCCATCATTCGAGCGAAATACAGAAGGGTTCGGACAAGATTACCTTCAGGAGATGAAGAATCCGATGCTGGCTCGGCGGTTGCATCCGACAATACAGTATCCAGCGAAGGACATCCTTGTGAGTCACTTATGATCAGCGCCGAACAAGTAACCAAAATGCTTGAAGAGGCCCTAGCTCAGCAAGAGGAAAGCTTCAAGTTCAAAATGGAAATGGCTATGCAGGAGATGAAACAAATGCATGACCAACAAATCCAAGCTTTGTCGAACCAGCTAGTTGAATCCAACCGTGGCATACAAAACGCCACCATGGACAGCGATCCAGAAGTGGACGAAATCATCGCGGTTGACGTACCTCCCAAAAATACTGGGGGTGGTCCTACCAGAGATGACAATACTGGGGGTGGTCCCACCAAAGATGATAATGCTGGGGGTGGCCGCATTATTCCTCTCGAAGATTATCCAAAGCAGGATGTATATGAGAACCAAAAGATGAAGGAACTCGAGAGAAAAATCGATACCCTAATGTCTGCTCAAGAGGTAAAGAAGACCGGCATTCCGTGTCCTTACCCGAAGGAGTGGGACTCGATCCCGTATCCGGCGAAGTTCACCCTGATCAACTTCACGCCATTCGACGGGAGGGGCTCGCCCACTCAGCATCTAATCTACTTCAAGTCCCACTTGGGCATGATCTCCGGCAATGAAGCCTTGATGGTCCGGTCATTCGTCGGCACCCTTCGCGGGCCTGCCTTCGATTGGTATCGGCGTCTTAAAAATGGAAACATCAACAGCTGGGAGGACCTGGAGAGCATGTTCCTCACTCATTTCTTTGATGATGATAACGAGGTGTCGATCAGGACACTCTTCGATATGAAACAAAAAAACGGAGAGTCGGTGGACACCTTCATCAAACGCTTCCGGAATCAGGCAATGAACTGCAAGGATCCCGTCACGGAGGAATTCATCTTGCAGACTTGCCATAACAATTTGTCCATTAACGTCTTGGACGTTATGGGACTGGACCCGCTCAATACCTGGAAAGAGTTGAAGGTACGTGGCGAGCAGGCCGAACGCTTCCTCAGGAGGAGGAAGGCCGAAAGAAGCCAGTCGATGAATGACCCTCTGAAATCGAGTATCATGTCCCATGATGAAGGAGAGGCACCTGCGACAGTCGTTCATGTTAATCAGACATCGCGACAGCAGCCTCGAAGACAGCAGAAGGCTTCGGATCAAAAGGCCCAGAGGGAGTACTCGTTCAAGGACGAAGATGTTCCGACCATCTTCAAGTCTCTTCTCGAAAACAACAGAATCAAGCTCCCGCCCATCACGAATCAGGAGGAAGCTGAAAATACCACTGATCCAAAGTACTGCGCGTACCACAGGAGAATCATTCATCCCACCAAGGCTTGTTTCAATTTAAAGAACAGCATCCAAACCTTGGTTGAAGCCGGCGTCATAACGCTAGGGTAAGCCGTCGAAGAACGGCAAAACTCCGAAGAGTATACGAGTATAAACTGCTTCTCAATCCTCCGACCGGTATAAGAGGTTAAACTGCTCCCTGATACTCCAATAGGTATAGGAGTCTAAACTATTTCCTACCGCTGATGGGAAGTTCCTGGAGAGTGTCGTGCGTGGTATTCTTAAGGATAACCCGATCATGCAATGATACACCCAGTTTTGCAAAGAGAACTGGGGGTGGATAATTCATGTGACGGGAAGTTCCCGGAAGAATGTTAAATAATATTCTTAGGGATAGCCCAGTCATTATGAATAAGGTGATGAACACTAAACTCCTAATTTCTGAACACTATTAGTGATTGATGACTCATAGTCTCCCACCACCAAAATCCCCTCTCGATTCCTTCAATGAACGAGAGGTCCACAAATCGAGTGATCAAGCCTATAAAAGGTAGGGTCATCTCACACGCTCACTTGGTCAAACCTTCTGATAGTTAGGGCCACATCCAAAATCTCCTCTCGATTCCTTCCATGAACGAGAGGTCCACTTTCAATTTGAGCAATCAAACCTATAAAAGTTAGGGTTGCTTGAATCTTTTCGATTCTCGGAGTGGAGATCCCACTTCTAGTTTCACCTTTCTGGATTCTGGGGGTGGAGATCCCACCCCAAGTTTCCTTTCCAACTGAAGATAGAATATAAAATTCTTCCTCTTCAGCATTGGGAGATAGAATATAAAATTCTTTCTCTCCCATGCGCCGGTTTAGTCTTTCACCGATTGAGAAAAGACACCAGAGTTCGATTCTGGGGTATTTTATCCTGAAACCTAAGCAAGGATAAAGTCAGTGCCTCACACGCATTGCCGGTTTAGTCTTTCACCGATTGAGAAAAGACACCAGAGTTCGATTCTGGGGTATTTTATCCTAAAACCTAAGCAAGGATAAAGTCAGTGCCTCACACGCATTGCCGGGTAGTCTATTCCCGTGAGAAAGACGAAGTCTACGTATTCAATATCGTAGCACTAAAAGAGTTAACTCTTTTAGCACAACGTTATGTGCAGAACGGATTTAAACAATCTGCATGCTAGCCCGACTCAAACGGTAGTCGGTAAAGGCATATCAAACCCGTTGAGGGCTGGGGGTTTGCCAAAAATCCCAATGAACACAGGAAGATCACGAAAGAAGCAAAATGAAGAAGCTATATTAAGTCAGAAAGCATACAATGGAAAGCTCGTTAGCCTGAAGGCAGTTGGCGGCTGAGAACATGAGACTTTAAGCTAGAAAGTCTATCCAGATAACTCTGCTCAAGGTCCGCCTGCAAGCTAGCTCGAGCAGATTCTTCAGAATGGTTCAATATCACCGCGGCTTCACTCTTCAGCTTCATTAATCCCTCCTGTGAGGATCCTCCGCATGATCTCCAAACAGAAAGTCAGGCTTCTTCAAAGCCTGAGTAGAGGTAGCATCCGCGGTGAAGGCGGCATCTGTCATAAGCTGGCGTAAGCAGTGATGCCCTCCCTCCTATATCAGACGACGAGATTCGTCGGAACGATCCCGGTCAAACTGAGGAAGTGGATCTACGGCCTACCTGACAGGAATCGAAGAAAAGACCTCGCGTCTACAACCGCTGTTGGCATGAGCAGGAAGGCTGCCACCAGGAAAATCAACTGCAGCAAAACAATGATCGAGTCAGGAAGATAAAATGAGATCATTCACGGGATGATTGGAGAGACGATCTCGAGTGTCTTACACCAGGAGAACGGTATGCGTCATCGCGTAAATAGCATGACAGCACACACCGACCCACGAGGTGCAAGACGACACGAGATCGCCCTAATATACCCGGAGACTTGGATTGGCTAAGCAAAACAAGTCCGAAACCTTAACCCCCGCAAAGGAGGGTGTCGGCTCTTCCTTCATGACC
>BQKN01065474.1:943938-957168 GCA_022839385.1 Asparagus kiusianus
AAAACCCTAAGGGTGGCGCCGGTCAACGCGTAACCCTAGGTCAACGCCATTCAACGCGTTGCGACAAAAAGTCAACCATCGACGTTCGAAACCCTAAGGGTGGCGCCGGTCAAAGCGTAACCCCAGGTCAACACCGGTCAGCGCGTTGCGACAAAAGTCAACCCACGGTGATTCTAAACCCTCGGGTAAACGCCGGACAACGCGTAACCCCAGGTCAACGCCGGTCAGCGCGTTGCGACAAAAGTCAACGCTTGGTGATTCGAAACCCTCGGGTAAACGCCGGTCAACGCGTAACCCCAGGTCAACGCCGGTCAGAGCGTTGCGACAAAAGTCAACGCTTGGCGATTCGAAACCCTCGGGTAAACGCCGGTCAACGCGTAACCCTAGGTCAACGCCATTCAACGCGTTGCGACCAAAAGTCAACTGTCGGCGATGCAAAACCCTAAGGGTGGCGCCGGTCAAAGCGTAACCCTAGGTCAACGCCATTCAACGCGTTGCGACAAAAAGTCAACCGTCGACGTTCAAAACCCTAAGGGTGGTGCCGGTCAAACACGTAACCCTAGGTCAACGCCATTCAATGCGTTGCGACAAAAAGTCAACTCAAAACCCTAAGGGTGGCACCGGTCAAAGCGTAACCCTAGGTCAACGCCCGTCAACGCGTTGTGACCAAAAAGTCAACCGTCGACGTTCAAAACCCTAAGGGTGGCGCCGGACAACGCGTAACCCTAGGTCAACGCCCGTCAACGCGTTGCGACCAAAAAGTCAACCGTCGACGTTCGAAACCCTAAAGGTGGCGCCGGTCAATGCGTAGCCCTAGGTCAACGCCATTCAACGCGTTGCGACAAAAAGTCAACCTTCAGGGATCTAAAATCCCAAATCAATACAATGTGACGGAGATAGTCAGTTCAAAGTCAACCCAATGACACGAGCCAAACTCAACTCACTAGTGGTAAACTCGAGACTCCGACGACGGCCAGGCGATAAACGCAGAGCCGGAAGAACTTCGGTTGTTCGTCAAAGCATTCGAACAAACCGAAAATCGAAGGAGTCAAGAGTTGAAGCCAATCACAGGTCCTTTACGCCGACTGAAGGTTGGACCAATCACATCCAAAGTATTCTAGGCTCTTCTATAAAAGAAACGAGTCTGGAACACTTTGGAGGGGGTATCTGTAGGCATCAAAAATTGCCCATAGGTCTCCATCAACGGCTCAGTGATAAAGAATGACGATGAACGTCATCATCCGACCCACAGGGGTTCTGACTAACGTCGGTGAACGATTGAAGTAAATCGACGAACAACGAAGGCACGGGCTAATCAAGGACCCCGCAATGTTCACAAAAGGACAACGCCCTTAGTGAGTCATTCATCCTACAGTTGATCCAATCATCGGATCTTGGAGAACTCCTCACCGGCTTTCCAACGCACCCGGAATCAACCAAATCCGAGTTCGGGGAATGAATCTACACTGAAAACAACTAAACCAGTGAACCAGAGGATCTCGGGCCAAACCGGGACACCCGGGGTGTCTCGGCCAACCCGAGACACCCCAGGGGTGTCTCGGCCTGGCCGAGACACCCCAAGGGTGTCTCGGCCAACCCGAGACACCCTAGGGTGTCTTGGCTTGGCCGAGACACCCAAGGGGTGTCCTCCCCTTTTGGTCCCCCCTCCCTCTCCTTTTCCTATAAATAGGCCCCCTAGCCTTCATTTGAAGGGGCTCCTAATTCTTGGCTGATTTCTCTTGGCTTAGAATTGCTCTTGCCTTGGTTTTTGGAGAGCAAATTTCAGATCTTGAGCTTAGCCTTGAGATCTGAAATTTGAGAGAGGAGCGGCGAAGCCCTGCCGGAGCGAGGAGTCAGAGTTCTTCACCAGCGGCGAAGCCCTGCCGGATCGAGGAGGAGTTTCCTTCTTCATTCACCCCCTTTTTCTCCTCCCTTAGTGTTGCCCTTTAGCGGTGATACTAAGAAGAGCATAGGTCTCGCTTTACCCGAGATTAGTGCTTCAGACTTCTAGATCCCTTTGCGGATCACGAAGTTTCGCTTCCATATCCCTTCGTGGATAGACGAAGCTCTGCCGGATTTTCCCGGAACGGATCTGATCAACCGGCGGTCCACGGATATCAACATCCCCGTCACAGGCAAAAGACCCACGCAAGCGAGACCGCACCAAAACGGGACCTCGTGTTTATTTTCAAGAAGGTTGTAATCCTTGTTTCATTTCATTTGTAACAGATTTTCAAATCAATGAAAACAGCAACTTTCGACGAAAACAGGAAGCAGGATATCCAGATTTGGCGAAGGCTATAGTTGACGACCTCGACTGCCTAGAGCATGAGCTTCAGATGTTTCGTGAGCTTCGAGATGCAGGTGCCTCCTCATTTATTGCTGCTGAGCTGGATACCCGCTTACAGTCACTGCGCAAGACTCAGATTCTTGCTAAGCTTGAGATTCAGATGCAGCGGGACCGAGTAGATCGAGTTGGGGCCAACCTGGCTACTAGATCATCTTCACTTGCCGATCTCGACCTTTCCATTACCTCTTGTGTGACCGAGATAGATCAGCTCAGAAGAGCACTCCGTGAAAAAGAGGAGACCTTGGATATTCTTCAGATGACAAAAGCACAGGCTCAGCAAACCCACACTGCTTTGTCTGATGAGCTGAAATCCTTGAAGCAGAAGCTAGTCGAGACAGAGGAGATTGCTACGAAGACTTCAGCCACCACCGAGGAGTTTATCAGAGCTGAGCTTAGGCAGACTTATGATGAGAAGCTGTCTAAGATCAGTCAGCAGATTTTTAGCCACGGGCTTGATGTATGATTTTGTTTGCTGAGTACTTTGACTTTTGTTCTCTTAGTGAAACTGATTTTCATCTTTATTTTTATTATGATTCGTCATTCCGTTTGAAATGATTGACCATAATACTCATAGGATTTTTGGCAAACCCTCAGCCATCAACGGGTTTGATGAGCCTTTACCGACTACCGTTTGAGTCGGGCTAGCATGCGGATTATTTAAATCCGTTCGCATGTAACGTTGCGCTCAGAGATTGAATTCTCTGAGACTTTGTGCTATGATTTTGAATACATAGGCTTTAGGCTTTACCATTTGTCACGGGAATAGGTTACCCGGCGACGCGTGTTAGGCGTTGGCTTTAGGATTTTTGGCTAACCCCCAGCCTTCAACGGGTTTGATGAGCCTTTACCGACTACCGTTTGAGTCGGGCTAGCATGCGGATTGTCTGAATCCGTTCCGCATGTAACGTTGTGCTAAAGGAATGAACTCCCTTAGACTTATTTCTATGACTTTGAATACGTAGACTTCGCCATTGTTATGGGAACAGGCTACCCAGCAACGTGTATTAGACGCTGACTTATCCCTCTTTAGGCTTTGGGACAAAGGTCCCTAGAATCTTGTTCTGGTGTCTTTTAGATTGGAAAAAGACTAAACCAGCGACGCGTGTTAGGCGTCGGCATATCCTTTCTTAGGATTCAGGATGAAATTCCCCATGCGTGTAAGGCATGGATTTTGGTGTTATTAATAACAACTTGTCACAATGTTGAATATGTGGGCGGATGTTCTTTTTAACGGTTAAGAACTAACCGGCAGCGCGTGTTAGGCGCAGACTTTATCCTTACTTAGGTTTCAGGATAAAATACCCCAGAATCGAACTCTGGTGTCTTTTTCTACGGGAAAAGACTAAACCGGCAGCGCGTGTTAGGCGCAGACTTATCCCTGCTTAGGATTCGGGATAAACTTCCTAGGATGAATCCTAGATTTGATAAATTTTTGGAAAAAGATTGATGCGGGAAAGGAAGAATTTTATATTCTATTTCCCGGTCTTCTTTTAGGGTGAAGGCGAACCCGAAAACAAGGAAGGACGAATTTTATATTCTATTCCTTGATTCTGGAAAGGGAGAATTTTATATTCTATTTCCAGTGCAAAAAGAAACTAGGAGTGGGATCTCCATTCCGAGAATCCGGAAAGTCTAGATAAACTTGCCTTTTATAGGATTGTTTATCTAGATAAGTTTTTTCGTTTATCGAAATAAAATTTCAACTTTGGTTATAACCATGAGAAGGCTTAACCAAAGAGGAAGGGAAAGGAGTTCCTTCGTTTATCGAAAGGGAACTCTGAATTGAAATTGGACTTCTTGTTCGTGGAAAGAATCAAGAGGAGAGTTTGTTGGTGGTTTGGACCAGAAAGATATTTTTTTATGGACTCACTGTCAATTGAAATTGATCAGTGAGGGATTTTGGTGGTGAAAAATGATCTTAGGTTATCCTCTAGAATATTAAGGGTAATATTCTTCAAGGAACTTCCCGATAAAATGGGTTATCCTGAAAGTACTAAGGATAGTACTTTTTTAGGAACTTCCCATTTATTGGCATTAATTGCCTGGTATCTTCTTGGGTAATTAGGCGGTATGCGCCGTTTGAGTAGACTGTGTCTATCACAAACGGTCCTTCCCATTTGGGTTCGAATTTACCTTTCTTCTTGGAATTGAGGATTATCGGTCGACGAGCAGCGAGGACCAGATCTCCTTCCTTGAAGCTTCTTTGTCGGACTCTTTTGTTGAAAGCTCTTGACATTCTGGCTTGATAGAACTCAATGTGTTGTTGAGCCTCCAAGCGCTTTTCATCCAACATCTCGAGCTCTCTGAGACGTTTCTGATATTGCTATTCTGTCGTCATCTCGGTTACGAGGGCGATCCGAAGGGATGTGATTTGAATCTCCAAAGGCAGTACAGCTTCACATCCGTATACTAACGAATATGGGGTTGCCCCAGTCGGCGTGCGTATGGTGGTGCGATAAGCCCAGAGTGCTTTACCGAGTTTGTCGTCCCAGTCTCGTTTATTGGTCTTTACAAACTTTGACAGGATCTTGATGATCGTCTTGTTGAAGGCCTCAGCTAATCCGTTTGCGGTGGGATAATAAGCTGTTGACGAAACATCTTGAATCTTGAATTTGTCACAAAACCTGACGAAGGCATTACTTATGAACTGTGGACCATTGTCATGAATGATCCGTCTCGGCACGCCGTGTCGGTATATGACGTGATGCTTGATGAAACTGATGACGTTGTTCGTCTTCACTTCCTTAAGCGGAATCGCTTCAGCCCACTTTGAAAAGTAGTCCGTGATTGCGAGAATAAATCGATCGCATTTGACAGAAGGGGGAAAGATAGGACCGACAATGTCCATACCCCAAGTCTCGAACGGCCACGAGGTGGTTGACGTGTGTAAATGCTCCGGTGGTTGGTGCATATAATTTGCATGTACTTGACATTCATGACATTCTCGGGCATACTTGATTGCATCCCGAACCATTGTTGGCCAAAAGTATCCCATTCTTCTGATACGATCATATAGCTTGGGACCAGGCTGGTGCGCACCACATTCTCCTTCGTGCGCTTCCTTAAGAACTTCTTCTGCTTCTTTGTTCGAAAGGCATCGGAGTAACAAACCATCGTATCCTCGACGGTATAATATGTGGGTCTCCGTATTATAGAAGAATCTTGGCGCTCTTCGGCGAATTGATTCTCTTTCTTTTACATCCTCCGGTAAAATACCATATTGGACGTAGTCGATGATAGAAAAACACCAATCTCGGGACTCAGGCTTAATTCGAGTTGAGTTCACCTCCTTGGCGTTTTCATCATCTTCCTCTTCAATATCCATATTGTATATGGGTACGCAGAGTTGATGCGATCTTACCGTGACTAGCAGTTCAGTCTCGGGAGGCTGCGCAAGTGATACCGCTAGTGCTGCCAGTCTATCCGCATAAGCGTTCTGGAGGCGAGGGATATATTCAATATAGAATTCTTCAAAAAACTCCACCATTCTGATGGCCTCCTGGTGGTATGGGATCAGGTCTGGATTCCTGACTTCATATTCTCCACGGACTTGGTTGACTATCAGTTGAGAGTCGCCAAACTCTTCGAGATATTCGACCCCCAGCTCCTTGGTAAAACTAAGTCCAATGATAAGCGCATTGTATTCGGCTACGTTATTGGAACATGGAGCAGTCAATGAATACGCGCGAGGCATCACATGCTTTCCCGGGGAAACTAAAACAACTCCGACTCCGGAAGAGACTCTAGAACATCCAGGGGCTATTGCCACATTAGCTGCTCTTGAAGCACCATCGAAGTACAACTGCCATACTTGTTGATGCGATATAGTATTTACCTCGTGGGTTTCATCCGGCAAGTCATCGTATACTTCTGCCGTATCCGTTGTCGGGTTTGCCGCCAACAGATCGCAAATCGCTTGTCCTTTGATCGACTTCTGCTGTTTGAAGTGCAGATCATATTGGGACAAGAGAAGGGCCCATTTCGCTAACCGCCAATTCATAGAGCCTGGTTGTGTCATAAACACCCGTACTGGATTAACAGTAGAAATAACGTAAACCGTCTGTCCGACCAAGTAATGCCTCATCTTTTGCATGGCAAATAACAATGCGAGACATTCTTTCTCAATCATTGGATATCGGGACTCGGCGCCTACCAAGGTCCGACTCAGATAATAGACTGCCTGTTCGTGACCGTTATCATCGTCTTGTGTTAGTAAAGCACTTATCGAGTGGTTCATCGCCTTGAGATAAATCAAGAACGGTTTACCTGATTTCGGTGCAACGAGAACAGGAGGGTTCGCCAGATATGTTTTAATATCTTCGAACGCTTTTTGGCAGGCGTCATCCCAGATAAATGACACACCTTTCTTGTTTAGCTTAGAGAACGGTTGGCACTTCCCAGAAAGATTTGAGATGAACCGCCGGATGTAAGCTAAACGCCCTTGCAATCCTCTGAGTTCTATTAGATTCCTAGGGGGTTGCAATTCATGTATCGCCTTCACTTTGTCAGGATCGATATGTATACCTTTAGTGGTGACGACAAATCCAAGGAATTTTCCGCTGGACATTCCAAGGAAGGATTTGGTGGGGTTCATCTTCAATTGATGACTCCTCATGAGATCGAACATCGTCTTCAAGTCCTTGATGTGATCTTCTTTGTTACGGCTTTTTACCACTAAATCATCAACGTAGCACTCAACTATTTTCCTGAGATGTTCTTGGAAAATCTTAGTCATTGCTCGTTGGTATGTAGTGCCTGCATTCTTTAGACCGAAAGGCATCACCGTGTAGCAAAAGACACCGAGGGGCGTTCTGAACGCTGTATGCTTCTCATCCTCCGGGTGCATCTTGATTTGGTTATACCCCGAAAAACCATCCATAAAAGACATTCTCTCGAATCCGCATGTATTGTCGATAATGACATCCGTGATTGGGAGAGGAAAGTCGTCTTTTGGACATGCCGCATTCAAGTCCCTGAAGTCAATACATATCCTGATTTTACCATTTTTCTTCATGACTGGGACGATATTGGCTAACCAGTCTGGATGTTGCTCCTCTCGGATAAATCCCGATTCGATCAATTTCTTAACCTCTGCCTCGATAGCTTCCATAATCTGCGGACGAAACCGTCTTTGTTGTTGTTTGACTGGTTTAGCATCCGACTTGATATCGAGGCGATGCATTGCCACGTTGGGGTCGGGCCCTGGCATGTCTTCGTAGTTCCAAGCGAAGACGTCGATATACTCCCTGATGAGAGCAATTAATTCCTCCTTTTCATCTGGGGGAAGACTATCGCTGATGAATATGGGTTTTGGGTTGACCTCATCGCCCATATTAATTTGAACTATTTTGTCCTTGGTGGGAGGTTCCCTCTGTTCAAACCTGTCGCCATATTGCATGTTCAGGTGATGAACCCATGGGTCTTCCCACGTTGGCATTTGCTCGTCGCCCTCCATTGTGGATGGGTCAGCTGTAGCCATGTTTACCATTAGGGTTTTGAATACTTCCCCCAGGCTTGTGTCGGAATCCCATTTCGAGGAATCTGACGAATACCCATCTTTGAATTGCTTAGATGATTGGTCATTGATTAACCAGTAGCATTCATCATCCGAGGAAGATACGTACCCCAATCCTCATCTGAATTTGTAATAATCCTCCGGTTTCCCTTCTGGTACATATGCCGCTTTGGCTGGAGTACGGGGACCTCGATCGAAGTATAGGCCTTCTCCGAGTGAGAAATTATACCCCTGTTTTTACATTAGCTTACGTGCTTCCGGACTATACTTTGATAAATGTAGACCCGGTTTATCATCATTCTCAACTTCCCTTAGGAAATGATCTGGGATTGGAACACTCTCACCTTTACCGTAGATCACTTCTTTTTCACCTCCTACTTTGGCAGGAACGACCAGGATTGTTCCAAAAGAATGCTGGAGGTGTTTCTTTGCTACATATGATGATCGAAGTGGCGTATACAAATCTAGATTATCGTATAATCCCTTTATCGCATCATCAAGAGACAATGAGTACTCTAAATCATGATTTATTTTAATATCGGCAAATTGCCAGTTACAACCGCTATCTGACGATTGTTCATCGTCAAGATTGATTACAAAGGGTACAATGTCATTTAAAACAAAACCACCATTGTAATCGAATCCGACCTCGGAATCAGCTTCTTCTCCGCTGTCCGTGCCCTGGACCGATGGTTCTGTATCGGACTCGTTACCATAAAGGAGAGAATTAGTGAAGTAATTCTCATATCCTTTGAATGGTTGCTTATCTGCGACCACCGTCCTGACCCTTCCATCAGTGTCGACATATTTCAAACACTGATGTAGAGTGAAGGGAACTATAACATTACTATGGATCCAAGGCCGACCCAATAGTAAGTTATATGACGTCTCAGCATCAATCACATAACATGTGACCTCCGTTTTCAGATCGCCCATTTGGCACTTTATCCGGATCTTTCCCAAAGGTCTTGACCCGCTGGTGTTGAATCCGTAAATGACCGTGCATGTAGACGCCAATTTGCTGACCGGAATGCCAAGGCTATGCATTAGACGAAGTGGCATAATGCTCACAGCGGAACCCGGATCCACTTGGATTCGGTTGACTTCGCTGGAGCCAATGTACCCGACGAAATACAGGGGCCGATCATGGTTTGAATTCTTCGTCTGCATGTCCTCTTTGGTGAAGGTGATGCAGGGAAGGTTCTTAGCTGCCACATTGCACTGTTGAGCTAAAAGTTCTAGCTCCTCAGGCGCTGGTTTGATCTGAGTGAGGAACGCTTCTGAATCGGCCAAGGCCTCTTGCAAGGCTTTTCTAGTTTCCTTGGACAGCCACAGCAACTCATATAGCGTTATCCGCGCTGGAATATTGGCTAGCTGAGCCATGATGTCGAAGACGCGCGGAGTTTTCGAACTCTCCGGTTTATCCTTTCCAATCGGATGACTGAAACGAGATTGCTTCGGATTTTGAAACTCCTCGGGCCTCTTTTCTTTGTGTTTATCTACCGGCTGTCGTTGAACCTCTTCGACCGGTTTAGGAACCGTAATCACTCCCAGCTCTGTGAGAGTTTTGGCTGGTCCCCGTTTTGTCACCCCCTGCTCAGCTAACTGATCACTAGGAGATGGATATTTGAAGTGATACTCATTTCCACTCCGGGTCGCGAAAACTTCTTGCTCTTCTTCAGAGAGCGGGAAAGTGGGGATTCTTTCGTCATCTTCTCCTGGAATAGCAGAGACTCCGTAACAAGACTTCCCTTTCCCTTTTGACTTCTTCTTGGATGACGATCCGGCCCATTGTTCATCTTCAACCAGGTCGGGGTGAACCCAAAGAATTTCACCGTTTGGGGCTGTGTGTGGCACAAGTCCTTTTTGGCGCTGTCCGTGCGGGTCATCATTCACCGTCTTCATCCCGACTTTGGTAACGTGTTTTGGCTCGAACCAAGTTGTAGGCACCGATCCAAAATTGATTGACACTGCGTTCGCTCCCACATTCTTGGCAGGTTTCGGGGTTATGACCCCTACGTCAATTAATGCCTGGATCTTATCTTTGAGGTGGTAGCATGACTTCGTAGGGTGATGGACCGCTCTGTGGTATGCACAGTACTTCGGATCCGTCACTTTGCTGGCTCCCTCTTGATCCACGATCGCCGGCAGCTGGATTTTGTTGTTCTCCAACAAGTACTTGAAGATGCCAGGAACTTCATCATCCTTGAAGGAGTACACTTTAGGAAACCTCGGCTCTGAAGATTTTTGCTTCTGAGACCGTTGCTGCCAATGCGGCTGGGATTGTTGTGGCGCTCGTTGCTGCTGCTGTTGCTGAGGTTGCAATTGAAAAGTTTGGTTAGCATCAACGGCATTGGCATGAGCTTTACCTTTCCCTTTTGGGACGAAGTTCTGTTTCGGAGGATTTGCTGTTGGTTGGCCTCTCTCCGCCTTCTTTCTCCTGAGGAATCACTCAGCTTGCTCCCCTCGGACCTTCAAATCCTTTCATGTCTTGGATGGTGCTGTGCCCATTGCTTCCAACACGTCCAGCGAAAGGTTGTTATGACAGGTCTGGAGAATGAACTCCTCGGTGATCGGGTCCCGGCAATTCATCGCCTTATTCCGGAACCTTTTGACGAAGGCGTCGACTAGCTCCCCGTCTTTCTGCTTCTCATCGAGCAACGATCCGATGGATATCTTGGTATCATCGTCGAAGAAATTTGTGAGGAACTTAGTCTCCATGTCGTCCCAGTTGTTTATGCTACCTGGCTTGAGGCGGCGATACCAATCGAAGGCGGCTCCGCGAAGAGTGCCAACGAATGACCGCACCATTAGAGGTTCATTACCAGAGATTACCCCCAAGTGTGATTTGAAGTAAATCAAATGCTGAGTGGGTGAACCCATCCCATTAAACGGTGTGAAGTTAATTAGACTGAACTTCGCCGGATATGGGATTGATTCCCACTCTCTTGGGTAGGGACAAGGAATGCCCGTCTTTTTCGTCTCTTGAGCAGAAATCAATGTATTGATTTTGCTCTTGAGGTTTTTAATTTTTAAGCTTTCACCTGTGTCTTCGCTAGCATTCTCGTTACCACCCCCTGCATTGATGGGAGGGTTATTGGCATTACGAGCTTCATTTGTACCTGTGTCCTCATCTTCCAGGTTGTTCTGGTTATGACGACTTGGTTCGCCTTGTTGGTTCCTCAATGCTTGGATCTGTTGGTCATGCATCTCTCTCATGTTCTGCATGGCCATCTGCATTTCGAATCTGAAGCTTTCCTGTTGTTTGGCCATGGCATCTTCGAGCATCTTGGCCACTTGTTCCGCGCTTATCATGAATGACTCGCGGGGTTGTCCTTCACTTGACACGGTATTGTCAGACGCAATAGCTGAGCTGGCATATGATTCTTCATCTCCCGACGGTACTCTTGTCTGAACCCTACCATAGGTTGCACGAATGATAGCTCCGGATTGAAGACGAGTTACACGTCGGGGCACCTCTGGAATTGCCTCAGGGTTGTCCTGAACCGATGTTCCCTTGCTGGTCATGTTGGCGGTGACCTTCGCGTATTCACCGCTTTCTACCGCCGTTCTTCTTCTTTGGAAACGCCTAGACCTTGGCTTTCGCGTTTCAAAGCTGAGTCTTTCGAACACTGAAACTCTCTCGGGGACTGCCTTGACACAGTTGCACTCAGATAGTACCGCCCGAATGAGCTTTGAACAAGGGAACTGAGTTTTGAGTCTTCGAGGGCTTCTCTTTCTGGGTTTACTTGTACCCCCAGCACGATAGTAAAGCTCGTCCGTTTGAAAGTTAGAGCAACCTATCGTGTGTTGGCACGATTTCCCATGTATAACATCATCGTCATCGGACGACAACGTTTCCTTCTGAGGATGAATTGCCTTCTTCAGGCTTTCGAGAGTCACACGCCTCGAAGCGCGCCTTTGTGGGCGTGAATCTTCTGCGGGCTCCTGAACTTCAATGTGCAGCGTAGTACGCTTAGTTGCTGTGATTTTCTCAGAATGCTGAAGGTTACGACGACCTCTAGCGTGTTGAATAGATCGGGACTTCTTCATTAGCCCCAACCGTTCTTGGACTGGAGCTTTGCCTCGTTCCTTGGGAAGTGGACCGAGACGCTCCAAAACTGACTTCCTTTTCTGGGACGGTCCTGCGGGATCTCCCAGAACAATTGTAGAAGTCACCGACGATTTAGATTGATTCTCCGGAGGTTGAACTTTCGGAGGCTGCAGTTGTCGCTCCTTGGTCTGAACCGCCGGTTCAGACTTTGGCCTCCATACTTTGCGAGTTGGTGGTGGTTGTTTGACCACCTCCCTCTGCAGCTTCCGACGAGCTTCTTCAGCTTTAGCCCGTGCCTGCGCTGATAATGCGCGGCGCTTACGGATACGCTCCTCCAGCGTCGAACGGTTCTATTTGACACGGACCCACTCCATCATTGATGGCTTGGAGGAACCACCATTCATTTGTTTTTTAGGCTGTTTGCCTCGTTTGTTCTTCAGATCTGCATTGTAGCGAACCCCGTCAATAGACTCCATGGCCTTTGCGAATTGTTTCGCAAGGCGTTGACGCTGCCTCTGGCGAGCTCTCTTAGAGAGAGTCACCACGCCTTCAATGGCGGACTTGACCTGTTTAGAGGCCGTTGGAACTTCACCCGACGCAACTTCGGCGTCAATCGGGGTGAGGTCGTCGTTGGTAGCTTCAACTTCTTCGCACCAACGAACTTTTCTCCTGGAGGAGAACTTCTGGGATTTCTTGGACTTACGGGGGGAGGTTGATCCAGACGAGGACACGTACTCCTCGTACTTCTGCTG
This sequence comes from Asparagus kiusianus, assembly GCA_022839385.1. Lineage (NCBI taxonomy): Eukaryota > Viridiplantae > Streptophyta > Magnoliopsida > Asparagales > Asparagaceae > Asparagus > Asparagus kiusianus. The sequence goes on from BQKN01065474.1 coordinate 956,610, forward strand.
GTCGAACTCATACTCGACCTCCTCCACGACCGGGGTCAAGATCCGCGGCTACGACGCTCCGATCTCAATCTCTGGTGAATCAATCACTCTCTGCTACTCATCATCCCGCAGATGTTTCTTAAGCATCGAAACATGAAAGACGTCGTGTACACTCGACATCGATGCTAGAAGATCTAATCTGTAAGAAACAGCTCCAATGTGCTCGATGATCCTGAAAAGACCAACATAACTCGGGACAAGCTTTCCCCGTCTACCGAATCGCTAAACGCCCTTCATCGGTGATACTTTCAACATGACCGGGTCTCTGACCTGGAACTCTAAAGGCCGTCTCCGCTGATCTGTATAGCTCTTCTGTCAAATCTGCGCCGCAAGAATGCGCTCTCGAATCAATGCTACCTTCTCTGTGGTCTGCCTAACTAACTCTGGACCAATCAATAGACTATCCTCTAGCTCTGCCCAACAAATAGGCGATCTGCAAGGTCTCCCGTACAAAGCTTCATACGGTGCCATCGCGATGGTAGTTTGATAACTATTATTATATGCAAATTCAATCAGTGGG